>JAJOZX010002302.1:457500-470000 GCA_023014485.1 Bathynomus jamesi
TGTACTACTTTTTTTTCTTTTATTTTTTTGTAGAATTCATTAATGTAGATTCGTAAGTAAATGATCATTTTTATTTTGTTAAAAGTTTACTTTTTAATGATTTTATATTCACAAAATTTTCACCAGAAACATGACCACTCTATTATATGCACTCTAAAGAGAAAAGCTCGTCAACCATTCAAACCAAACTACGTAAATAGGATTTTTTGTGCATTTAACGATCCAAGTAATAAACGGTTCTTAACACCGACTGTGTGGATTCCCTTTTCGTTATAGGTTTTTGGTACATAGGGTCAAAGGAAGCATAAACCTTGCTTAAGAGTAGTTACAACTAATAGATTTTCCGTCTTAGAGCCAGAGCAGAATGACACGCGAGAAATTAGGCTAGTTGGGGATTCCATTATTCGCGGGCAATTACAGCAGTTTTGCGGCAGGAACCCAACTCAGAGAAGGAGGTACGGCTATCCTGGAACCCGTATTGACAATATCACAGACTCCACGGACAAGTTTGGTATAGATGCTGATAAAAACACGATGTTTATGGACTATGGTGTATGCTGGGCTTAACGATGTTTATGGACTATGGTGTATGCTGGGCTTAACGATGTTTATGGACAATGTATGCTGGGCTTAACGATGTTAAGATTTTCTAGGTCAGAAGAACAAATAGAGAAATACAAGCGACTGATGCAGACTCTAAAGGATAGGACAAAGTTTTTTCAGGAGTTCTTTCTAGAATAGAAGAATTTGACGAGTTTTTCAGCAGGGCTAACAACATGAATAATATTCTAAAATCCCTTTGCCAACAGGAAAATGTTGAACTCGTCGATTTATAGTCATTTTTCTAATAAAAAGGATTTATTCTTGCGTGATGGTCTTCACCTGAATGGTGTGGGAGCAGCTTGTCTAGGTAGACTATTACATAGCTCTGCGATGGCTTTTCAGGCAAAAAACGGCATAACTCCTACGAGAGCGACCAGCCTAACAAATTTTCTTTACAGTGAACGAGTGTCTCCACGAAGAAACTCGAGATTCTACTGTGGTACTCAAAATTTTATAAATGTATTTTATATTAATGCTCGAAATATAAGATTTAAATTTGCTGAACTATTAAATATCGTCCTTGACCAAAAATCTGAGGTTATAACAATTACTGAATCCTGGTTAAATATAGAGAGTAGAGATTTTCTCGGAGAATATCATATCGCTGGTTATGAGATGTTCAACAATGATAGAATAGAAAGAAGGGGTGGTAGTATAGTACTCTTTTAGCCACACTTAAAACACACAATTAAAACTTTTGCAGAAATTGATAATCTAAATGCGACGTTTGTTGAAATTAAAGACAACTCAAGAAAGAAATTAATTATAGGTTTAGTATATACAGTAGACCTCCTCTCAGACTGTCGATAGTGATAATAGACTTCAGGAACTAATTTTTCATGTAAGTAGCGGACATGATGCGATAATTACGAGAGAGCTTAATTTATCTTGCAGGGAGTGGGGGTGGTCCTTTACAGTCTAATTCCGGTCGTTGATTGTACGAAGGTTTGCTCGAAAGTTCATTTTTTTCAAATGGTCAAAGAACCCACTAAGAGAACGCAATATTCTAGATTTAGTTTTAAGTACAGACCTAAGTAGTATAATGGCAAAAAAGGAGAGGAATTTGGGGTGCTTTGAAACTTTCCCCTGAAGGCCTTCGCCTCCGTTATAAAGGGGCCTCTTCCTTAAGTTCCTCACCCATTTATGGGACCTCACCGGCCTTAATGAAGGGCATTTTCCCCTTGAGGGACCCTTGCGGGCCCCCTCCTCCTTGGGGAAAAAGATTAAAAAGGATTTATCTTAGCCTTTCTTCACGAGAAAAAAAAAATCTTCCTGCAGGGATTCTTTCATGAGACAAGGAAACTTTTTGGCCGAATCATCAGGCCTATTAGCACTACTTATAAGTCAACGCATAGGTGCTTGAGGAGCTCGGGGCCGGGCTGGGGACACCTCGGTCTTCCCATTTCATAGGTGCGTCTCGACACGGCCAAACTTCGATAGGAACCCGGGAAACTGAAATTTTATATAAACGGCTACACGCGGCTACTTTACGCGGCTACGTGCTGAGTCTACAAAAATCTCGGTGTGTCCCGTACCACATTTGGGCTTATCGCCGAACCTACGACTCCGGGGACGCTATACCGGCCGGGGCTAGGGACTCTCCAGCGTGCCTATCCATAGGCTAAAAGATAGGTGAAAAATTTTTCCCCCCACACTATTAGCCCAAAACTGGAATCATAGGCGAATCCCCGAGGTGAAACGGTCGGTCACGTGTCAAAACTCCACCTCCATCATCGGTAGTGGACGGGGGAACATCTTAGCTCCGCGCCCCCCCCCCCCATAATTTCCTTGAAATTCTATGCTTGGGTGAACTAACCGGCTGCTTTCTGAGGCACATAGGTCCAATACCTATAGACCACTCGAAAAATCAGTTTTAGTCTCACGACGGACTACTAAGATGATTCCCGGACTTGAAAACAATTCATACGCTGCCCATTTAGAAACGCTAAATTTATTCTCACTCGTAAAAAGGCGGATTTGTGGAGACTTAATCCAAGTATTTAAGATAATTAACAATTTTGATAACGTCGACGCCGAAAAATATTTCACTTTTAGGAATGCAGAGAGAACTCGCGGTAATGGTCTCAAATTAATGGGTAAACATTTTAATTCTGGTGAAACTAAACATTATTTCTTCAATCGTATAGCTAATTTGTGGAATGATTTGCCGTTGCCATTGAGTGTAGTTCAAAGTAATTCGGTCGAGTCGTTTAAAATGAGACTAGATCATATCTTGCTTAAACCCAAAGTTAGAAGCATTTGTTAGCGCGTAAAAGTATTGTAGAATTTTCACTCGGATTCTCTCCTCTTTACTTTAAAGTTTTTACTTTATCTTTAAATTTCTTTCTTTTCAACCTCCCTTCTTTCCTTTGCTTTAAAACTTTCACTTGTCTTTAAATTTTCTTACATCTTTTAACCTTCCTTCTTAAACAGACAGCCTCGTTCGGGTGTGTCAATTGGGTGCACAATTTAGAACCTAATTCTGAGAGGAACCTTTCCTTAACTTATTTTGGCATGTAATAGGAAACCAAACAGTTTAAAATTTTCATGCCATACGGAACTTCACTGTTTACAGTGTAAACACTGAAAATTGCAGGCATTAATTCAGATTTCTAAAAGGATATTGTCTTCCGTTCATTTGATAGAAATTTTGATTAAGAAATATTAAATAATGAGTGATTACAGGACGGGAGAAAAGTCATTCAGATTTGCTACCTAATTAGGGAAACAACATTTGTGGCTTCCTTTACACAGTAAATCTACATTAACGCCTAAATTTTATATTCGCTCGTCTGTGCAGGTGTAATGTCGGAGTTACAATAAAAAACTTTGGTATGCATTTACAGCCACTGAGAATTTAGCTTACTTATTTCTAATTTTCAGGTTACTTTTATTTCTTAACAAATGGAAAATTACTTGCATTTAGGGAACATGGAGCTTCTGGACAGAACGTTTTGAAGCAGATTTAGTCGAGAGACAACTAAAAATATCACAAATATAACAATCAGAAACTTCATTTGTTTAGAACACGATTCTTCTGTCATTTGTTCTTTAGTAATAATCCTTTTTACAAGACCGAGAAATGGAAACGATTGAAAATTCATCATTTGGAATTGTAGACTACTGCGTGTTTATCGCAGTGTTGGTAGTTTCCCTAGGGATAGGTATTTACACGTCCTTACGTAACAACAAATCTCCCGAAGAGTTTTTGATGGGAAATCGAGATTTTGGACCAATTCCGGTAGGAATGTCTCTACTAACATCCTTCGTTTCGGCTATAAGTCTCCTTGGTACGTATAAAATTTTATATCAAGGGTTAAAAAACATCCATTACGTATATGCTTACTTTCTAAATGTGAATTATATGAATTTTTCTTTACCTTTTCAGGGTTTTCGGGTGAAGTGTATGCTCATGGATTGCAGTTAAGTTTATTCATGGTTGGAATTGCATTTGGAACTGTAACAGCTGCTACAGTTACAATACCCGTGATTCATCCTTTAAAATTAACTTCAATCAACGAGGTACTTTATCGTATTAATTGCCAGTATTGAGTTATTTAGTTTGGAGACATAAATAAAGTACATTAAGTAGTCTGAATAAAAAACACTGGGTAACAAAATTTGAAAAATTTTCTGTTTATTGTGATTTTTCTGTCGTTTCTTAATGATTTCGGAGCGCTGATTCCAAAAATTATATTAGTTTTGATCTATCATCAACCGTTTCAAAAATATAGGTTATCACACTTTTCATATGGCAAAGTATATAAAGAAGGCTAACAAATATTTTCTGAAAATAAAAACACTATTGGAAATTAATGTTTATTGAGCCAAAATTGTTTGACAAACCCAAAATGGTGCAAAGGATAATAATATAATGAGGAGAAACCGATAAGAGAATAACAAGCCTCGTTATGCAGTGTGCGTTCCTTAAAAATGCACTGAAGAACGCGACTTCCGCGTATGAACATTCTTATCCTTTTTGATCAGCGACCATACGTAGTCTCCCATCATGGAAGCATCCCAATGGCCCTGGTACCTTTTCTTCACCGTTTGAATATCTTGATGGAATCTTTCGCTATGTTCTTCACTCATATCGCCTAGGTTATCACGAAAAAAGTTTAGATGTGAATGCAGATAGTGTAATTTTAAAGACATACGGCACCCATTTTGCCATGGCACTTAATCAAGTTTGACACTAACTCCTTATAGTTTGGTGCTTTATGGTTGCCTAAAAACCCACGAACCACATCACGGAAAGCACACCAAGCCTCTTTTTCGATCGCAGTCATCTTGGCTTCAAGGTTCTTTGAATTCAACAGCGCCTTGACTTGTGGTCCTGCAAAGATGCCAGCCTTGACTTGTGGTCCTGCAAAGATGCCAGCCTTGACTTTGGCCTCAGAGAGTTTAGGGAACATGACCTGAATCTGTTGGAACACTTCCCCTCCAAAATCTAACGCAGTTACAAACTGCTTAATTAGACCAAACTTAATATGAAGAGGTGGTAGCAGAACTATGTCAGGCTTCAAGAGGTTCCCCGAGTACATTGTACTTTCCTGGTTGCAGTCCTTCACGTGGAGGCCACTGAACTGTTTTATAGTGCTCAGTTGAAGCCCTGCTATCCCACAGGCAAAGAAAACATGAACATTTAGTAAACCCTCCTTGTAAACCTAACAGGAAACCAATCATTTTGAAATCACCACACACGTCCCAGTTATATTGTTCATACCTGATTTGAGTGAGCAGTTGTTTGACATTTTCATAGTCCTCTTTCATTTGAACAGAATGTGCAACTGGTATAGATGGATATTTGTTCCCATTGTGGAGTAGAACAGCTTTTAAACTCTGAGTTGAACTGTCAATAAACAGGCGCCACTCTGAGGGTATATGTGTTAACCCAATAGCTGTGAATACTGTAGACAATTAACCTCGCTGCAATAACAGAGAGAGCCATTGACATCGTAGAACCTTGCAAACTCTTCATGCCGCTTTCGGTATACAGTGCTCTTGCAGTCTTCTCCAAGTAAATTCCACTCTCGAGTCTGGAGGTCAGAAGCTCAGACCCTGATTTCGTCAGACCCAAATCTCTAATTAAGTCGTCCAATTCCATCTGATTTGGAAAGTGAGGGTTTGTACTGAAAATTACTGTATATTCTTCATCATGACTGTCCTCACCAGCCGACATCTCAGATGAGCTAGCTGCATTCTCATTTTCAACCTGCAAAGCAAAGAAACAAAATATAGGCGCAGCTATATATGTAGAAGAGCATCAGTACTAAGAAAAAACGACACATAATGACTCAGTGTCTGTAAATACAGAAGGTAAAGTAATAGATAGATACCTGTTCTGGTGGACGTGGTATTGGAAGACCTTCGCCATGTGGGACAGGAGCTATGGACGACGCTATGCTTGGATACTGAAGAGTCTGCCTTCCTTTAACTTTCCTGTACTTAGAAACATCTACCATGCAGTAGCAGCAATCGTCGTGGTGGCTCTTTGGTTCTCTCCATATTCTGGGTACCGCAAAGGGCATTGCTTTGCGTACTCCCCGCAGCCACCCTTCAAGTGTGGAGCGGCAGCTTCCACAGATCACATGGGGTGCCCAGGGCTTATCTTGATCACCATAGGCATAGCAAAATAGAGCCGATACGCGATCCAGAACTTGGTGCCTTTCACAATCTTGTGCGATACTTGCTTGGAGCCTATGTAATACCCACAAACGTAGCAGAATATGTCCGGCGAGTGTTTACAAGCTCTTGTTGCCACTCTCTTTACCAAACTGTACTACATTAATCATAACCTGCAGATATAGAGAGAAGAGTTATTAAATCTGCAACAGATTACAGATTCCAGAAAAAAGATGTATTCACAACACTGAAATAATGTTCGCAATAAAAAAGGATCGATAACACTCAAATCGTCAGCACAGAGAAGCACAGAAACACAGTACCTCAGTGCTGGTAACCATCAGACAAACAACCTGCTTTCTTTGTGTGCTCACACTTACTGACTTCTCAGACTCTGCGCTCTTCTTGATATAGCACAGTGGAAGTTTCGGGCAATTTCTAGAGCAAGACACTGTCAACGAACATTCGGATTGTTCTCAACAATTCCTGATTATTCTGATATTGCTGGGCCCAACAACATCATACTGGTAAAACATGAAAAATGGATTATCTCTGAAACCATTGATGATACACGCAAACCAAGGCCAGATTTGGACTCAGAGCCCACAAATGCATATAAAAACATAAAATATTCTATATAACCAGAATCAGCGTTACACAGTGTAATTAAATATGTTAAAAGAAGGCATTACGCTATTGGAAGACAATCTCTCATCATGAGCTTACGATTATACGCGACATTTACAGTCATCCGAAGAACAATAATATATACCATTCGCGAGTATCAATCAACTGTGCGAAGTTTCTTTCAAAATCTCCAAACTCTTTTGGCACCTGATATATTCTATTTACAACCTGAACATTACAATTCTTAGGAAATTCCTCTGCTGTGTGCAGTAATTTTTCTATGTAATCATTTTAATGTGGAATGTCTCCATATATCCAATATTTTTGAAAAATGTAGTTTTTTAAAAAGACCGCTTACAGTATTATTTATTACTATATTATGTTTTTCTATACAGAAAATTTACTATCGTAAAATTGTTTATATTTATTTTATTTCAGTATCTTCAGCTCCGGTTCAAGTCACCCAGGCTTCGCATAATCGTTACGATTATTACTTGCATTCAATGGCTACTTTATATGGGAGTTTGCCTTTATGCTCCAACCCTTGCCTTGGCGACTGTTACTCCACTCAGTTCATTAACTTATATTTTCATTTTGGGCATTGTAGTTACCGTTTACTCTTCCATTGTAAGTATATACGATTGACTAAAACCAACAATCAAAAAGGTGACAATACATTATCCGATTTACAATTAAAAAACCTTTATTTATTTTTATGAAATCTACTTTATATTGTAAAATCAGTGGCTTTAACACCTCTTTGAAATCTGCTTACAGGGTGGCATACGAGCTGTTGTCTGGACGGACGTCTTTCAACTAGTTGTTATGACTGCAGGGTTAATTATCACTGTCGGAGTAGGATTGTACGTAGCTGGAGGGCCTACAAAAGTTTGGAATACAGCATTGGCTGGAGGGAGGCTAGACATTTTCAAGTAAGTTAGATTACGAAATGAAATTCGAAGAAAAATTCAATTTGATAGTAAATGTTAAAGCTTATTATTAAGAGAAGATAAATAGGTACCTAAGTGTTTTATTTATTATTTCAGTACCAATCCGAGCATTTATGAAAGGCATAATGTTTACAACACGATTTGTTTTGGTCTTATGATGTTCTCTTCGTTTTTCGGAGTGGCTCAGATCAATACCCAACGCATATGTTCAGTTCGGACAACTGAAGATGCCTACAGGTTAGTACATACCCAACACATATTTATTTAGAATACCAAAGAATAAGTTCACAGACCAGCTTTTAAACATGAAAAGTAATTTATGAGAGAGAGAGAGAGAGAGAGAGAGAGAGAGAGAGAGAGAGAGAGAGAGAGAGAGAGAGAGAGAGAGAGAGAGAGAGAGAGAGAGAGAGAGTTACAAGGAGTTACAAGGAAAAGAAGTAACTCAAAAGGCCTTGCGGCCCATACCGAGGAGGTACCAATGGCAACGGGTGCCAGGGAAAATTTTCTACACCCTCAAATAGTGTGCAAGATTTGGTCTAACCTTTTCTTGAAGTGATCCACAGAGGAACTGTTCACAACTTCTGAAGGTAACCTGTTCCACGTGTCACAGATCTTATACGTAAAGTAATTCCCACACACACTAGTCCTAACCCGTTTCAAATCCAACTTCCAACCATTGTTGCGAGTTGGGTTATCATTTAAACTAAACATGCTACTAAAATCGACATCGTTAAACCCGTGTAAGAACTTGGAAAACCTCGATGAGTTGACCGCGCAGCCTCCGAGTTTCCAGCGAAAACAAGTTCAGGGCGCGTAACCGTCGATTGTAGCCCATATGCCTAACGGAAGGGATTAACTTTGTGGCCCTCGCCTGCACTCGCTGCAGCCTCTCAATATCTTTCCTGAGGGTGGGCGACCAGAACTGCACAGCATATTCCAGGTGCGGCCGAACCAGGGAATTGTACAGAGAGAGCACAATCTCCTTGTTCCGAAACTGAAATTGCCTCCTGATATAACCCAACAGCTTCTGGGCTTTCTTTTCAACCTCTAAGCACTGTTTGGTAAACTTAAGGTCGCTGCTAATTAGCACACCCAAATCCTTTTCCAAATCAGTGGCCTCGATATTACTCCCCAACATGGAGTAGTCGGACTTGGGATTGGCATAGCCAATGTGCATCACTTTGCATTTACCTAAGTTAAACGGCATTTGCCATTTTTCGGACCTCTCTCCTATCCTACCTCGGTCCGCACGCAGTTGCTCGATCGCTTCGGGCGTCCCAACATTGGCCCCAAGCTTGGTGTCATCAGCGAATTTGGCGATCCGACTGACGATGCCACCGTCGATATCATTTATGTAAATGATAAACAACAGTGGCCCCAAAACGGAACCCTGAGGAACCCCACTAGTGACCGAGGCCCAACCCGAACTAACATCTTTAATTACAACCCTCTGTCGCCTATTCTTCAGCTAGTTTTCAATCCACCTACCTACTTCCCCACCGATACCCAGCGCGCGCACTTTCGCCATTAGCAGCCGGTGAGGTACCTTATCAAAGGCTTTCTGTAAGTCGAAATAAAGTATATCAATCGCCCTACTCTTATCATACTCACTCAACATGACGTGGAAAAACTCGAGCAAGTTGGTGAGACACGACCTATGCCGTCTAAACCCATGTTGAGAGTCCCCAAGCAGCTTGTAGGAATCCAAATGGTCAACAATCCAATCCGCTATTATCCTCTCTGATGGGACGATAGTTCCCTGGACTTTCGTGATCCCCTTTCTTAAAGATAGGAGTCACATTGGCTTCCCTCCAGTCACCAGGCACCTGGCCCGTCTCCAACGATCTGTTGAATACTGTAGCCAGGTGGGGAGCCACCTGGTCGCGCACCTCCCGCAACACTCTGGGGAGGAACTGGTCTGGCCCAGGAGCCTTAAACGCGCTCAGTTTGTCTATTCTATCGGCAACAACTGTCGCAGTACACCAAACACTATACAGGCCAGCACCTTCGTGCCTGACGCCTGGCTCGGGGATGACGCGGGTGTCCTCCCTGGTGAACACTCCCGCAAAGTACAAATTAAGCAGATTAGCGATGTCCACGTCGGAGGTCGGCAGAACGCCGCTTCGGTCCTTTAACTATCATGCTTCTAATGGGCTTTCTACTATTAACATAACTGAAGAACTACTTACGATTCCCCTTGCAGAGGTTTGCCACCCCTAGTTTTTCGTTACGTTTCGCTAGCCTAACCTTCGCCTTCACTTCCCTACACAGACGGACATACGCTGCAGTGTTCTCATGGGAACGATTGGCCTTCGCCCTCCTATACGCTACTTTCCTATTTCGGATAGCCGAAGCGATGTCACAACTGAACCACCTAGGCTGCGTTGATGCATACCCCAAGTGCGTATTGAATGTCACCATGAAAGGTCATCCTTACGAAGGCGATTTTTGCCCTCTGTTCAAGTAAAGCCCAAGAGCTCAATTATCACGGTTATAAAGATTCGGACTCACGACCAAAAAGTTTTCTTAGCAGGCACAGAGGACGACACGAACGGACGTCTTCGGAATACTAAGGGCCAACTTTCTTTTGATAGCGCCTGAAACAATTATCAGCCTCATGAAACTTTTCTACAATATCGTAGGCGAGCTCTAAAAGCTCTAAAAGTTTTTTTTTGGGATCCAACTATGAGAGAGAGAGAGAGAGAGAGAGAGAGAGAGAGAGAGAGAGAGAGTTACAACGAGTTACAAGGACAAGATGAAGCCTCAAAGACCTTTCGGTCCACTCTGTGAGGTTCCTGTTATAAAACAAGTAGATTTTTCTTTCAACTATCCAAGCAGTAGCAGAAAACTGGATAGAAAAGTAGAAGGCTCTCTCCCCACCCTCCGCTCCCTCCCTCCTGCCTGCTAGAGGCAGGTACGGAAAAGGGTTGAAGAAAATACCTTGACCCGAGAGAGAGAGAGAGAGAGAGAGAGAGAGAGAGAGAGAGAGAGAGAGAGAGAGAGAGAGAGAGAGAGAGAGAGAGAGAGAGAGAGAGGCAACCATCAATCAAGTCTCACATCGCTAAGATTTAATTGTCGAAGTTTTTCACCAGTCACCCCTCAGTTTTGGAAGAAGTAACATCTCGTTAAACAGGCTTTCACTATGGCCTATTTGTCGTTCCGTCCACTCCTGAAAGATTTTTAAATTCATTTGCGCGGCATCTTATAAATTGTGTAATAATTCGACTTCCACTTATTTCCGTACCATACACGATTCATTAATCATTGTTATAATTAAGTTTGTGAATAAAATGAAAAAACTTTTCAGTCCATCCTTTTTGCTTGCTGAGCGGTACATCAATATCTGGTGACACAATAGTCAACCAATAAAATGTAATGAAAATTACCTATCCATAAATAAACTTCAGGCGAGTTGAGCGGAGTAACAAATATCTCTCTCGCTGTAAAGTGGGTGGAGCTAATGTCTCTCGCTCAGTCACCCGTTCGGGTCGGATCTATCAAGATAAGCGGTGTTAAAGATCACGAAGTGATCATAAGCCCTACCTGTAGGGTAGGGAGCCGAAGGCGCGCCTTCTTTTTAAAATTTTTTTAAGCAAGTTACGGCTTAATATTTACAGTTAGCTCATGAATCACTTAAATTTTAGATCAGCTTCGCAGATTTTCCTTGAAGCTCACGAAGCTGTTAAACCACATATAATTTGAATTTCAGAGTTTTATGGATCAGTGGTATAGGAATGGTAGTTATATACGTCCTAATATTTGGAGGAGGAGTCATAGCATATGCTGCTTATGCGGGCTGCGATCCGTGGCTTAGAGGACTCATAGAAAAGAAAGAAGAAATCGTGCCTTATTTCATAGTGGATCGCCTCAACTTCATCACTGGTTTAGCTGGAGTCTTCGTTGCTACTATAATTGGAGGAGCTCTCAGGTCTGTTTGGATCGATTCATTTTAAAATTTTCTTACGCGATTAAAATTTTCTTATGCGGTTTCCTTCAGCGTCAGAGTAAATTTGCAAATTGATACTTACATATGTCAAGTTTAGATAGGCAGGCATCAATTTTCAATAACAATGATCTAATTAATAAATTGAGGCACAGTATACTATTAATATAGTTAATAATATTGGTTATATGCAATACCTATCATAGGTTTGAATCCACATACAACTTTGAACAAACAACAACCCATGATTAAGATCATTGCATTTCTAGTTTAATAGATCTTCTTCTGCAGCATTATTAGTCCCATCTATATGGGGTCGCTGTTGCGGATACTTCTCCTCCACTCCGCCCTATCTTGCGCCATCTCCTCCGTCAGGTTTTTCTCGCTCATGTTCATCCTGATGCGATCCTTCCACCTCATCCCCGGTCTTCCTCTCTTCCTCCCCCCGGGCACTTTCATAGAAAACACCCTCCTCCGAACGTAGTCCTCGTATTTTCTCATTTCACGCCCGTACCATGCCATTCTTCTCTCTTGAGCCTTCTTTGAAATTCCCGTAACTTTCACCACCCCCCTGACTCTGTCGTTCCTTATCCCGTCTCCCCTAGCTACACCCTTCGATATTGTCCGCATGTCATCTCTGGTTTTGGCAATAAATTTTACGGACGTATGCCCTTCCTGACGACCACCCTCTACATACATATAAATACACTGTATCTAAAATGATAATTTTGCTTTTCAGGAATTGTTTTGCA
>JAJOZX010002302.1:480000-605000 GCA_023014485.1 Bathynomus jamesi
GAATAATGAAATCTTGCGAAGAATAATATTTATTATTTATTACAGAAATTGTTCAAAGTGTCCTCCATCATGTTCAATACACACCTTACATCTTTGAACCACTGAACAACAAATAGCACGACACAGTTTTTTGTTATTATTCAACGTCTCGAACTCTTGGCGTATCACTCTTCATGTGATCGAGAGGTTTCTGGCCGTAGACTATCTTTGATTGTACTCCACATTGAATAATCAATGTGATGTGATTATTCAATGTGGGATATAATCAAAGATAGAGTCTATGACCAGAAACCGTGGGACTTCGATCACGAAGATTTTGATACGCCAAGAGTTCGAGACGTTGAATAATAACAAAGAAGTGTGTCGTGCTATTTGTTGTTCAGTGGTTCAAAGATGTAACGTGTGTATTGAACATGATGGAGGACACTGGACAATTTCTGTAATAAATAATAATTATTATTCTTCGCAAGGTGATTTCATTGTTCTCGGTAAAGCGACTTATGCCGCACCCTGTATATATATAATTCTTATGCAGGTGTTTTGGCACACCATGAAATATTTAACCAATGTAAAAAAAAAAAAAAAAAATTCAACACAAATCTAAAATACAAACTTATAAAAACATGTTATTCAGAATAGTAAAATCGCAATTTCTACTTTAGCACTCGTGATTGGTTTAGTGGTCGTTGGAGCTGCAATATTATCATCAAAAGCATCAAGCTTGATTCAGTTTACACTGACAATAACAAGTGCAATGTTAGGACCAGTTTATGGCGTCTTTCTCCTGGGTTTCTTGTTTCCAAAAACAAATTTAAAAGGAGTTTGGACCGGGATGTTTTTCGCGTTGGTAAGTATGAAAGGCAAAATAAATTAAGCAAAAGATTATCTTTCAAATATAATTAAAAAATCTTTGTGAAGTAAATCTATTTGTTATTTCAATAATTCAATATCAGCTTATAATTCAGTGTAAGCCTATAATCCTATATGGGTTTTGAGTTTCATTCCGTTTTCTGAAAAATGTCTTGGTTTTTCAGGAATGAGAAGGATTACGATGCACTTAATGAAATACATTTTTTATGCGAATGTTTTGTTCATCAAACTTGTGAACATCTTAAGAGCTAAACAACAACAAACTTCAGATGTTCACTTTTTTTTTAATAAAATTGAAATGAATATTCTAAATAGCGGTTTGTTTTTGTCGACTTCGAATTTTATTTATTCTGTCCATTCTTTTAGATAATACTACAGGGTGTCTGAAAAATCACTCCCTATTTTTAAATTTTTATTGCTCCTAAACGAAAAGATGTATAAATGTTAACCCCTCCGTCTATGGCCTTAGGCGGTTGGAAGTTGACTGGGGGTTCTGGTTAGGTGGCAGCAACGGATTTGTTACTCTGGTACCGTATAGGAAATCGCAGAAGTTTCTCTTATACTACTCTCCGATTTCTTCTTGTACTGGATTGGAGGATTCTGTGAGGCTTACTAAATTCTCTGAAGGTTCCCTAATTCTTCTTATAACGTATCGGGAAGTTATTTTTCTCTATTTAAGACAAAGTTCTCTGAAAGGAATAAGGCTCGAAGGAGAAGACAAAGATTTTCTCTGACTATAATTTACTGCTAAAATGTTACAGGTTATGTTCAGCCTCAAAGTTAGATCAGTCAGATCAGAATAATACATTGGAGAAATTTTATGGTCTTTTATACTGAATGTTTACTGACATCATTATTATTTAATGCTGATCTGTTTTTGTTTTTTATTCTCAATAGGCTGATTTACTTTGCAAAACATTTAAAGACAAAACAAATATTTTTGCTGTAGCAGTGTCTAGAATCTAGACTGCTAAGCAAGAGGAAGCCATATTTTTACTTCAAACCGCATATTGACAGATCTGTTGTTGTCATGATATGCCGAGTTAACTGAAAATGGAAATTGAAATATGCCTTCCCATCACGAATTACAAACATGCACATTAGAGTGGATCACTTTTCACTTTTTTTAAAACATTATAGCTGGTCAAAGTTTTTCCCATGATTTGGTTCAGTGGAAGTACACTAACACCATTTTTACCAAAGTCGATCAATATTTAGGGGTCGCGCATCGACCTTGAAAATTTCAATTTTGGAAATTTGGCCAAATTGACAATTTTTTACTGAATAAAGATAAATCATCAAATGACCATATTTTCTGAATCCTCTCAGTGAAAGAAATCCTCTCAGATACTTACCAAGTTGATAGGACAAGTGGTTTAGAAGTTATACTCACCTTGAGATAGCATTAAAATTTAAAATACCGTATTTGTCCCCGTACCTCCATATGCTGTCTGCCATTGTCTGCTTTTTAGGATAAGATAAAACGAATAAGGAAAGATCAAATGTATTTTGTATTAAAACGGTTTACCGATATCACTAAAGGCACTTACTCCGGTGCCCCTAACTAGGTTCAAAAACTGTATGAATCGTGGTTAGAACACACGTTATCTTAAGGCGTGCGCCATGTACTCTCTGCTAACTCCCTTTCCCTCTGCGCTACGTCATCTTGGCAAGTGATGACTTCTTGAAGTCATCGAGTTCTTTCCGGCTCTTTTCCACGAGCTGAAGAAGACCCTGCAGCTGTGACTCGTCTTTTGTGACAGTGTTCGCGTAATCTTCTATCAGTTTTATCCCTCTCTGCCACGTCGTTGGTAACTTTCAGATGCGAGATGACATTCTTCAGATCACAGTAGTTCTTATCTTGATCCCACTTATTCACCGGCAGAGTGAGCCATGTAGACGCGCACACCTGCAGGCCTGTGAACACGAACCACGATGACTCATCGATCAGGTCCGGAAGGCGCGTCGTGTCATCAACCGAGACGTTGTCATACGTGAAGTCCTCGGGCACAGCGAGGCGGCACAGCTTCTTTGCCATCTCGTGCTTCACAGTGTCTTCCACTTTGTCACTGCCGAGGGCGAAAACGACGGTCTGAGGCCTCAGATACCACAAGTGCCGCCTGATCACTGCCAGTGAAGCCTCTGCAATCTCGCGATCCACAGCCCTGTACTGCAGAAGACGCTGGTACAACACAAGGTCATTCAGCGGGGCATCAGCTGCGACAGGAGCCGCCAGCCAGGCAGGTACGTAGAGGAGTGCAGTAAATAGTACCACTCTCTGAAGTTTCTGTACCAGCTCGTCGTCGAACTCCAGCTGACCGCTGAACATCAGGAGCTTCGTGTAGTAGATGATCTGAAACGAATACGCACTGTGATGTATAAATACCGATACCACACCATATAAGTTTGTTTAATGGTAAATTATTTATCTTATTTTTTTCTGGTAGGGACTTCAAATGGCTGTTTGCAGAAGGCAATACAATAGTTAACTTCTAATTCATTCAAAATACCAACCTTGGCCATCCACCTCGCATGATGGTAGGCTCCTGGGCACATGAAGTGTGTGCCACGACGTGGCTGGGCCCCGAGTACCAGGAGTGTAATCTCCGCCACTTCTCGGTAGTCTTCTCTGACAAGACCAGAAGCGGTGCCGAGGAACTTGACTGCCTCACCTCGGAGCTCCATCAGCCACGTCACCTCCGCCAAATGCTCGACCTCCAGCTCGCGATAAGTCGAGAGGTCGAGCTTGTCCCACCTGAAAGGGGAGTTATGAAAATATTGCATGAAAACGACTGAAGTTTCCCTTTTCGACTGCTATTAACATCATTAGTAGGACGCTGATATCTCAATTGCTCTGAAGGCAAAAAATCATTGGAGAAAACAAATGCGCCTTAGACTTGAAATTCACCTTCTCCTCAGATACTGGAACAAAGGTTCAGTTGGTGCTGTGGTTCTTCCAAACGCGGTGATGACCACTGCCCCCACGATGAGCTCCATAACGTGATGGCGACAGCCCAGCTGGAAGAGCGGTTTACCAAGCATGTTCTCCAGCCGGACCACCGCACCCTGCACCCTCCCCGTATTGGAGGAAGTTGTGTCGAAGCACAGTCCAATCACGTTGTTCTCGCATCCCCAGTCTTTGAGAGCACGAAAGGTCGCCTGGGCCTGGGACAGACCGGTGCCGTCAGCAACAGTCGGAACGGCCAGCAACTTTCCTTCTGTGCATTGGGGAGCTCCGGAGATGAGAATCGCCTGGCGGTGCTCCAATGATCCAAGAGAGTCCTGAAACGTATGTCATACATGCCAATCCATTATCGTCCACTGGAATATGTCAATCCACTGTCGTCACTGGAACATGTTAATTCACTGTCGTCCACGGTGAGGACAAAACTGACCTTGATTACTTTACCGTCCCAGTGGACGACAGCATGCCTCGGAGATACGAAGGATTTCTGCACAGCTGTCGACACTTCACAACGATGTGCCACTCTTCCACGGCGAGACGTGTCCTTCGAGATACTGAATTTGTCCAGGTCTGCGGGCGGATCTGCCGAACGTAGGACTGCCGCCACGACACTTGCCACCTATGTGCGAAATTGAAAGGAAATTGACAAGGATGCGTATGGTTTTTGTGTGACAAAATAATCACTAAATTTTCCGTCGTTACGTCTATTATATCTTTGTCAAGGAAAGATTATTACTGATATATACACACCTGATTATTGGACATCCGGAAGCGATCAGCCACTTCAATAACAGCCGGTGCATTGAGGATGCGGTGAGGAAGGCTGATTGATACAGTTGATTCTCTCGGCTGTCGGTTGGTGGTTCTAGCTGTGATTCGGAGTTGTTCAATGATCTGCTTTCTATAGATTCATCGTCGCTCTCAGCTTCGGTTCCTAATTTCGTTTTTGAGGTGCCTGGCTCATCACGAGATTGTTGTCTTGAGAGTTGCCGTTCTCTCTTGACAACGAACACTATCATTCCCACTCATTGTTGCCTGGCGCAGGCCCCGTTGATCCTCATAAAATTTAATATCTTCTTGTTTGTTGTTGTCTGAGAGCAGTCAACTTTTCTGTATCTCTTCAATAGCATCGGGAGCTCCGATGTCCCAGAGCTTGTTCAGATTTTCTGAAAACTTCTCCCTGCCTTTTCCCGCGTCACTGTCTCTCATCTTGCTCTTCTGCAGCGAGCGCCACTCTTCCCACAGTAACTCCAGTTTTCTTTCGCAGTTACGCCTCGTGATCGTCTTTATACGTGCCAATTTAGGCCTGTTCAAAAATCAACTTTTTCTTATTTTCATAGGTTTCTGTACATTTTCCCATGCCTTTTGACCTGACAAAGCCGAAAATCACAACTATTTTGACCTAGGATGTTGGGAAGCATTGCCGCATGGAGCTTTAAATTTTCTGCCTTGAAATCGGCCAAAGCGCCAATTCCGGGGTCCCTTGAATTATGTTTTGCACTTTAACTTTTGATCTAAACAAGATAGAGCAACATATTAGGTATCAAATGAAAGAGCATAAAATTAATAAATAATAATAATAATAATAATAATAATAATAATAAATAAATAATAAAAATAATAATAATAATTATCTATCATTTTTCAGGAAACAACAGAAACTCAATCAGAATCTAGAAAACCATCTACAAGTTACAACTTCACAATGGCATTAAGCAAGGAGCTGAGGGAGCTCCGTGGGCGCACAGTTGATATCTCAGAACCTCCACGTACTGTCCACAGGCAGGTGTCAACTGGGCCATCTACCAGATCTCTCACTGAAACTTTCCTGGTTGGATACCCTTCAGCTTTTATCAGTGGTTCCCAGCTTCCCACCAACAGACAGGCGTTCCAGTATTTCCTTAATCTTCAGAATTTACCGGAAAATGCAGGGAGGCCCATGGTTCAAGACCTTGCATATGAAACAGTTGAATCTATCATCCCATTCTGGCAGATGGCTAGGATCAAGACAATGACCAAGTACAACGCAATGAAGCTCTTCATGAAACTACATGAGAAACATCGTGCTCTGGTGAAAAGCAAAGGAAGAGCAAGTAACCCTGGAGGAAAAAGAGGAGCATTTGTGCTGGAATTAGACAGCCTGTTCGATATAGGAGCTCCAGATGCAATCCAGGAAATACAGAACAACAGACTGTTATCCAGAGAGAAGAAAGATGAGGATATCAGGTTCTACGAAGACCAAAA
Organism: Bathynomus jamesi; assembly: GCA_023014485.1. Lineage (NCBI taxonomy): Eukaryota > Metazoa > Arthropoda > Malacostraca > Isopoda > Cirolanidae > Bathynomus > Bathynomus jamesi. Next base: position 486,080 of record JAJOZX010002302.1, read on the forward strand.
GACTGAGAGGAAAGGTCATATGTCTGGTCATGACAAGAGTTTTGAGACAAGATCCCTGCAGCAAGCAGCGAGGAATGAAAGACTGCAGCATAGACAAGAACAAGGTAAAACTAATTACTTTGAACGTTACAAAAAGTTTTAAGTTTTACTCCATTGCGATATTTAGCATGTACTTAACAATTACTGTCTTAACATGTTGTACTATTTTACAGCTGCAGCAGAACAAGAGGCAGTTGTTCATGTGGATGACATTACCTGGGGTGACTCAACTGACAACGACGCTAACACAGAGGACATGGATTACCATCAGCCTCGTCCTGGATGTTCTCACCATCAAGACACTGTGACTAGTGTGACTTTGACGTTTCCAAGGAAGGTCATGGAATGTGATGTCATCTGCAATACAGCTGATCGTCTTGGTTTATCAGACAATCAAGTTACTGCCATGGTTTCTGCCACCTTGAAAGCTGGAGGGGCTGATCTGGATAACTTCGTCATCTCAACCTCAACAACACGTCGCAACAGAATGCTGTCCAGGTATAATATCAGCCAGAGTCACATGTCCAAGTTTTGTGAAAACCCCCCAGTACGCTGCCTTACACTGGGATGGAAAGTTGCTCAAAGATGTCTTGGGCAGTGAACCTGGAAGTACCTCAGAGACTTTAGCTGTGCTAGTGTCTGGTCCACCTTCATACACTGAAGGAAAGTTATTGGGAGTACCTGTCATCGACAATTCTTCTGGCACAGCTCAGGCTGAGGCTTCAATGGATTTACTGGAGACATGGGAACTTACGGATAATGTTACTGCCCTTGTTTTTGACACTACATCCAGTAACAGTGGAGTTCACAGAGGAGCTGCCAAACTGCTAGAGAAAATGCTGAACAAAAAGGTGTTTTATCTGGCCTGTCGACATCACATCCTGGAAATCCTAGTAGGAGCAGTTTGGGAGAAGCTGTTTGGGAAGGTGAAGGGGCCAGATAATCCCTGGTTTGAGCATCTGAAGGATGTTTGGACGGACTTGTCCAAGGAAAACCCAAAGATGCTGGCTATCAACAGCAAATGGCTGAAGGAAAAGAAGAACAGTGAAGAAATACTCCAAGACATTCTAACAGCAGAAAGGCTTCCAAGAGCCGACTACAGGGAAATGGCTGAACTGACAGTCATTGTTCTTGGAGGAACGCCTCCTCGAGGTATTCACTGGAGTCGACCAGGCGCCATTCATCAGGCCAGAAACCTGTACTCCATGAAAATGCTGATGTTTGCAGATCAACTTGAGTACGACGAAGACACTGTATCAAAGCTGGAAAGACTCAACACCTTCCTTGTGCTGTTCTACACTCCTGTATGGATGATGTCAATGTCTGCTGCAGATGCTCCCGTGAATGATCTAAGTCTAATCCAGGACATGTTGAAGTACAAGAAAACTGACCCAGAGCTTCAGGAAGTCGTGCCATTTGCCCTGTTCAGCAGTAGATTGAGTGACACATTGAAGCACGACATTGCTGCCCAGTTACATGCTACTGAGAAGCCAGACAGCTTCAGAACAGGAAAGCCTCTATTCCAGAGAGTCACAGCTAAGACCACCCTGGTTGATCTCATTGGCCCAGAATCACATTTCCTGCTGGACACACTGAACATTGGATCCGAGTGGCTTCTGGAACCTGTCACGTCTTGGCCACAGAATGAGGACTACAGAAAAGCGTTGGACTATGTTAAGAATCTGAAAGCGGTGAATGACATTGCTGAACGTGGTGTCAAGATGATGAGCGACTTTGCAAATGTCATAACAGATGCCAAGCAAAGGGACTATCTCCTTCAAGCTGTGGAGTTCAACAGACGCCGCTTTGACAGCTTCAAGAAACAAACTCTCAACAACTGACTGTGTAAATGTCATTATGAAATTAATCATCATGTAATGCTTTCACTTCTTGATCGATTAGACTTGTGACAAAATGTTAATCTCAAATTTGTGTCATGAATAAGGCGCCTTGTCTGCCTTTAGTGTGAGAAAACGAATTTTGTGATATTTCTGAAATCTTTGTATGTACCAATGTGCCATTTCTTGTTCCAAGACTATCATAATTGTATAAGTTAGAAAGAGGATTAAAAACACTTTAATTTGGTGCTTATTTTGTTGCTCTATCTTGTTTAGATAAAAAGTTATAGTGCAAAACATGATTCAAGGGACCCCGGAACTGGTGCTTTTGGCCGATTTCAAGGCAGAAAACTTAAAGCTCCATGCAGCAATGCTTCCCAACAACCTAGATCAAAATGGTTGTGATTTTCGGCCTTTTCAGGTCAAAAAGCATGGGAAAAAGTACAGAAACCTATGAAAATAAGAAAAAGTTGATTTTTGAACAGGGCTAACGTGCCATGTTCCAAAATGCCAGAACATTGGCCACCGTGTCTTTTATGGCGGCCTTCCTGTCAGTAGTTTCCTGCTTGGCATAGAAGAAGTACTGGAGAACTTGATGGGTGGTTGGCAATTTGGCACCACCGATCGAGGAAGATGGCTGACCAATTAAGAAGACGTCCGTGGCTGACCTTAGAGGTGGTGCTGTTGTTGCTGCTGCTTTCTCTTTTCCAGAATAAGTAACTTTCAGAGTCTTCCCACTCCTGGTTGTTAACAGTTTATCCATTGTACTAAAGTCTAGACTTATCAAACAAGAATCAATTGACACAGTTGATCTGTAAAAAGCAAACTGTGATTAGTAAAAATATTGGTCCTAGACATACGTAGCGTGTGTGTAATTGGGATTTTAGGATGCGCCAGCTACTGATGCTATGATTACGTCCATAACGGGGGACAAATACGGTATTTTAAATTTCAATGTTATTTCTAGGTGAGTGTAACTTCTAAACCACTTGTCCGATCAACTTGGTAAGTATCTGAGAGGATTTCGTTCACTGAGAGGATTCAGAAAATATGGTCATTTGATGATTTATCTTTATTCAGTAAAAAATTGTCAATTTGGCCAAATTTCCAAAATTGAAATTTTCAAGGTCGATGCGCGACCCCTAAATATTGATCGATTTTGGTAAAAATGGTGTCAGTGTACTTCCACTGAACCAAATCATGGGAAAAACTTTGACCAGCTATAATTTAAAAAAAAAAGTGAAGTGTGATCCACCCTAATTGCACATGGGCGAAAATTAAAGGCTTAAGATTAAAAATTAAACGTTAAGCAGGACATGACTTCATCTTTTACAACGAAGAGAGAATGTATACAGGAAATGAACAAGATTACATTATTAAGCTAAGTCTACGAAAATGATTAAGTTGTTTAAAAAGAAATAATTAACGAATTATAAAATAGAAAGCAAATCAAAAATGTATCCAAACTTGTGTCGGCGTTATGCGATTTTGGCCTTGATATGTCAAAATGAATATATGAATAAGAATATAAGGATTATTTAAATATATGAATGAACATAGGAATTATATGAATGTAGGAATTATTCATTGTTCATTTTTACATAAACACATTTCTTTAACTAAAATGAAGCTTATTTCATACAGTTTACTTTACAGTATTACAAAATTGAAAAGCTTTAAAACAAAGTTAAAGTTCAACGTAGGTTCCAGCATTGTCCACACACTTCTGTAACATTACTGGTACATTTTCAACAGATTTTCTCAAGAAGTTACGTGGTACATTACCAAGAATCATCACGAATTTTGTTTTCATGTTCATCAATGGTCCTTGGTTTTAATTTGTAGACTACTTGTTTGGCCCATCCCCACAGAAAGAAGTCGCATGGTGTTAAACCTGGACTTCGAGCAGGCGATTCAGTTGGCCCTCGACGACCTAACCACCGTCCGGAGAAGTAGTTATCTAACCATGCACGAACAGTTAATGCAAAATGTGGTGGAGCCCCATCTTGCATAAAGGGCAATTCTCCACCATTTTCCCACTCAGTTTACAGAAGTGTGTGGACAATGGTGAAGCCTATGTTGAACTTTAACTTTGTATTAAAGCTTTTCAATTTTATAATAAAGTAAACGGTAAGAAATAAAGTTCATTTTAGTTAAAGAAATGTTTTTATACATCTTTTCGTTTAGGAGCAATAAAATTTTTAAAAAAGGGAGTGACTTTTCAGACACCCTGTAGATCTCGTTTATTTTTTTTATCTCAATATAAAATATTTGAAAACATAAAGATTACAGGAAGTTATTTCTTTTCTTCAAATATTACCTTTTATATCTATCTGTGTATATATATATATGTGGACGCACTTTCAGGATGGATTCAGGACCTGAAAACAATGAAAAAAGATTATATAAACATATGCCCGAAATCGCTTTCTTTCCAAGTTACAGCCAGTTATATGTTCCAGCAAGTATCCGCCTTACCTCTAAAGGAAATGCTCAAAATGACCGCCTTGCGCTTGAATACACGTCTGAACACGCCTCGTCATAGACTGCCTCACGCATTCACACATTCCAGGTATTGCTCGGATTTTCTGGCATCCTTGTTCTACACGTTTGCGAAGCATTTCAACGTTGTCAATGGGTGTCACGTAAACGATGGGTTTCAGATGACCCCAAGGGTAAAAATAGAGTGGATTCAGGTCCGGGTAGAGAGCAGGCCACGCGATGGGTACTCCACGGCCTATCCATTTATCAGGGAAATAGTCATGCAAATAGTCTCTGGCTACTCGACTAAAATGAGGCGGAGCGCCGTCATGCATAAACCACATACGACATCGGACACCAAGAGGAACTTCATCTAGTAAATCGCTTAAATCATTCCTTAAAAAATTAGAATAGGATTCTCCTGTTAATCTTCCAGGCAAAACAAAAGGACCGATTAAATTGTCGGCAATAAGTCCTGCCCATATATTGATACTAAATTACTGTTGGTGCCTTGACTGGATAATGGCATGTGGATTCTCTTCGGCCCAGTGAGGAGTGTTGTGAAAATTGATCACGACATTTCTTGTGAAGGCAGCCTCATCAGAAAACAACACGGGGGATAGAAAAAGAGGATCGCCAGCACACTGTTGAAGGAACCAAGTACAAAAAGCCTCTTGTGGTGGGAAATCAGCTTCAGTAAGGCCTTGTACTCTCTGAATGTGATGTGGGTAAAGCTGTTCCCGTAAAATTCTCTACACAGTTGTGTATCTTACACACACTACTACTGCTGCTATCCTTCGGGTGCTGACACCAGGATGTTCCTTCACGCGATTCAGGACCCACTCCACCAACTCAACAGTTCTGGCGCTCATTGGTCTACCACCATCTGAAACTTGCTTCTTGAGTGATCCTGTATCACCAAGACGCTCGTCTATTCTCTGAAAGATCTTTTTATCTGGCAGACGGCTATTCGGAAACCTTTCCGCATACAGACGTCTTGCTGCAGCCGCATTACACTCGACAAGTCCATACATGAGATGCATGTCTGCTATTTCTCTGTTTGAATAAGCCTCCATTCTCACTTCAAATGAACACTATCACAGAATAACAAAAACTTTTGAGGGTTTTTTTTCACTTGACTGCACTTATTCACGGTAAGAAGTTACCAACAGTGAAACACTGCGCTGCACCTCTGACTGACTGATGGCTCTACACTCAACGATATTGAAACAGGTCATAGAGTGTACGAAACATTACAATCGGCTAGGCCATACATGAAATAAATCTCGTACACACTCGCAAACATTGTCGGCAAGCAGTGTTTGTAAACAGTTTGCGGAAAGAATTGCTGGAACACAAAACGGGCTGTAACTTGGAAACAAAGCGATTTCTGGGATATGTTTACATAGACTTTCTTCATTCCTAAATCCATCCTGAAAGTGCGTCCCACATGTTATGAAACACCTTGTATATATCTTGACTTTGTTACCTCCTCTTGAAACATTTGGTGTAAGTTCTATTACCCACGTTACTCTGCGAGCACAAACGGCATTTACTCAATTTTATAATGTTCTGTTTTTTTGGTTTTAGGTAACTGTTGGTTGGATAACTATAGGAGCTTTCCTTTATGACAAGGAACTCAAACGTCTCCCCTTATCTACTGAAGAATGTTCGTCTGTTACTTTCAATGTAATTGGATTCGACAGTAGCAAAAAATCATATAATATTCATTATGAAAACTCTCCAAAAGAACTCGTACAAGATGACTCGGGAGAAGAGTAAGTATAACTAGTTTGAATTTATGCATCCTTTTTATTATGTCGAAGTTGAGAGACTTTAAGGGAACAAAGAGCAATCTTGCATAATTTCATCTTGAATGCGAAGATCAGTCATTCGTTTCAAAGTGTTGCTTATTATTAGTTTTATAAATTTTAATCTTCAGACGAATCTTCAATTTGGAACAAAATCGGCTGCAAGTTATAAGAAATATACTATACAGTAATGGGTAACTACGTACATGCTTGTTTAAAGTTAGTGCACTGTAAAAGTTGTTTCAGGTTCAAGAATTTCTAAACAATTTTTGTCTCCAATTTTTGAAAACGTTTAAGACTACGAATATTCTAAAGGAGGTTAATAGTCCCAGTCATTATGATTATTTATTGATAAGCTATTCTTACATTAAGTAGACAATTCCAAACACAGGTTTATGGAACTCCAAACACGCTGAGGTATACGAGTATTAAGGCAAACTTAGGTTTACTAGCAAAAGTGGACCCTACGCGCCCATTTAGATAGACCTGCGGTGCTTCGGCCTCAGTAATTGGAAGGCCTGAACCCCGCGTAATTGGGCGACCGCAGTCCCCCAATTACTGAGAGTTCAATTATTCGGTCAATAAAACTATAGAAAAGAACGCAGCAATGAAAATATTAAGTTTCACATCCGAACCCACTGTATCAAGCATTCAAAATCTTAACGTGCTACAGTAAAAAATTGAAACAAAGCAAAGCGCATTTACAGTATTTCTATGATATGTTCAGAATCGCTTAATAGTAAATACATGGTATCTACAGACGGACGGACAGGGCTGCTTTTTTATAGTATAAGGGGTTCCAAAAAACCTTAGCGCCCCCCCCCCCCCATTTGCAGCTTACATGTTTACTTATATCGAAATAGTTTTTAGTGATTATAAAAATATATCAAATTCTTTATTTATTGCAGGTATTAAAATTACTCTAGCTGATAAAGTGATAATATAATGGCTTCTCAATTAATTGGTGATTCGGAGAGGCAACGTGTGATAGATCGCATACGAGCAATAACATTTCGGGAAGCTCGTGATGCTGGAGCCACCTTTATAACACGTTCATGGATTGCCAAAAAGTTGCGAAGAAGTGAGGACTTCGTCAAAAGAAATTGGAATAAAACTAACTTTGGATGAATGTGAAATGGATACAACCAAATCTGGGCGCTCAAATTTGCCACTCTCTCAGGAAACAAAGAACATCATTGAAAGCGGTACGCGTAAGCGGAAAAACAGCTGTGCTAAACCTTCTAGAGATATCGAAGTGTTGAGAGGAAAGATCGTTACTGGTGAGATCATTCGACTGTACTGTCATAGGCAAGGTTTAAAGCCTTGGCATGAACTTCCAAAGCCAAGAAAAACTCAACTCAACTTAACATCGATGACAGAATGTGGTTTGCCCATTATCTTGAAGATTGGGATGTGGATGATTTCATGCATTTAACCGTCTCCGATGAATTTTTTGTTTACGTAACACGTCGGCCTAACTACCAAAATGATCGAGTGTGGGCCACAACACCAGATGAAATCGATGACAATGAACATTATCGCGAATTATTAAAAAGTTCAGACTATGTTCATGTGTTTGTTTTGTTCACTGCAAAGAAGCTCATGTGGGTGCTAAAGCCAAATGGTCAGAGTTGAGATGGACAGTATTTTCGTGATATTATTCTATCCCAGCATGTCATTCCTTTTCCAAGAAACCCAAACAATGTTATGGATATCGATCAGGTCACACTTCTGCACGATAAGGCCCCCTGCTTTAAGGCATTAGCCACTCAACAGTTGTTGCGGAACCATGAGATCGATTTCTTTGGAAATGAAGAATGGCCAGGAAATTCTCCTCACCTGAACGTTTGTGAACAAATTGGATCAGTTATAAAGGACAAGGTTGAATGTCTCTTGTTTCAAGAACCTGCAGCAAATCGATTTTCGAAGGATACAGTGACGCAACACATTGAAACTGTTTTAGCAAATTTGCGTAACGATCAAGATCTATTCACGTCATTTTTGCAAGCTACCCAGAGCGAATTCAGGCTGTCTTGGAAGCCAATGGCGGGAACACCAAGTTTTAATTGTTTTACTGTACCTCTAATGGTTTAGGCCATGGGCGTGGGGGGGCTAAGGTTTATTGGAGCCCCGTAGATGAGTAACAGAGTTTAAAAACGATTATTTCATACAATCTTTTCGGTTCGATTAAATTTTTGTTTTATGTAAAACTTACAATACTTTGTAATATATATACAGAAGTAACCATAATGCAGTTCTTCTTTATTTGTATATCTTGCTTTTCGCTGTAGCTTTGTTAGTTTTTTCATAATAAATGTTTAAAATCGGGAAGATCATCTATAATCACCCGGTATATTTATATCTAAAATATTTTAACATGAAACAAAGTTCCTTAGAAAATAATATATTTTAGGCTCCAAAACAATCTGTATTCTGTGTAATATGTTTACCAAACTTCTTTAGAAATGTGCAACAATGTTTGTTAAATACATTTATGAACTTATTTTAATGTAAACGTGTCTTCAAATAATTTTAATATTAAAAATTTTTATAGTCTTAAATCAAAGGTCGTAAAAGGTACCTTCCTAATCGACAGATAGTGAACGAAGAACCTCTGAGTTCACTGCCAACTCTGAGTATTCATTTCTAAATTAGTTGTTGGTAAATAACTGAAATATATCCTTTGGTTTACTTTTCTGATTAGTAACTTCACAATGAGGAAAGAAGAAAGCCCACAAAATCGAATCAGTATTTAATCTTTTTTTTTATGATCGATCAGTTATTTCTTTTTATTTTATATTTATTTGTTCATACTTTATTTTTTTTACATTTAATTTCAGTGACAATTCGACGTAAACCTTAACCGAATTTCACTCTTCTGAACTATATAAACATCAAGTCTCTCTGAGTGACGTTTTGCACAAAATTTGCTCTTATACTTATTAGCGAACACAGTAAATGCACACATATCGGTAGTAATATATAATACCACCATGCATATCATTATCAGTAATGAACTATTCAAGCACTTTCAAATAAGTTAAGGATGAAGTACTACAGTATATGTAATCTGTTCATTGAACTGACAATGTTGTACCACGCTACAGTATAATACTTTTCTTCATGAAGTTTATTAGTTTTTTGTTACTTTCTAGTTCTCCACTGATGAAACTGTACAGAATATCCTACACCCTGTATCTATTCATTGGAACGTCTAGCTGCATCGTAATTGGATTAATCGTTTCCTTTTTAACAGGTCAGATATCACTTTATTACTATTGGTGCATTTAGGGAGAGCCAGTGCCAGTTATACTGAAGGGAGAGGAGTGGGGGGAGGGGAAACGATAGGAGGCCAGAGGGGAGTGCGAGAACAACAAAACTTTAATCGTTGACAAGCTCTCTTAATCCCTGATAAGATCTTAATCCATTAATGGCTTTTGATTAAAACGAAAGAATAAATAAAAAATAAATAAATGCAAATTAAGATAGTGACGTCACCTTATTAACTTTAACAGTCACCAAATTAAAAGGTAAAGTAAAAAAATTGTAAAGAAATAAGGTTTAGAGGCCACCTGCTTTTATGCAGTATGGTGTCACGTGCATATATATATATATACAAACCTAACCTAACCTAACCTAACCTAACCTAACCTAACCTCAACAAAAATAATAATTCTAACCTACCCTAGAGTGCATAACTTCGACAGCACGCTGACACTAGAACAGAGACACGCAGGCACATGCGCACAGAGACACCACCGATGTTTGCGAAAGAGGTGTCGAACTTTTTCTTGGTAGGCAATTGTGGGAGGAGCCTATTATTTGTGTTCAGGTGTGAAACCAATAGTGAGCTCAGGCGCAATAATAATGATAATAATGTGTAACCGTTTGGAAAGGTTGATACGTTCACGGACTCAGACAACAGTAAAAATAATCTCTGCGAACTATCCTAGATTAGACACACGGATAAATAAAAATCTTATTTTTAGACATGATATTAGCTTTTCGTTTTTATGTATATTTGTGTGTAATTCCTCTCTCCAAACATTTTATTTATATAAAAAGTAAGAAACTAATAAACTAGAAGAAACTCAGACTCATTTCACAGCTAAGATTGATGCCTGCAAAGAACTCAACTACTGGGAAAGACTACGTAAACTAAATCTTTACTCCCTGGAAAGAAGAGGTGGTGGTACCGTATACTATAAAAAACATATGGAAAATGATCGAAAAACTGGTAACAAACCTCAAACTAAACCCAATTACCATCCGAACAACGCTGGAAAATAGGAAAGGCAGAACGTGTAGTGTTCCCAAATTAAAGGCCCAACAAGGGACCTCTTCAACACTGAAGGAAAATAGCTAGTTATTAGTCAGGTGGCCAAGACATTTTAACCAGCTTCCAAAGGCCCTCAGGAACGTTACAGGGGTCAAAGTTGAAGTCTTCAAAGGAAGGCTGGATGCCTGGCTCAGGACTGTACCAGATGAGCCAGGTGTACCTGGCTATGTGCGATGGAGAGCGCAAGAAAGCAACTCGCTCCTCCACCAAGCCAGGCCTAGAGGCGGGGCCACCAGCTTCACCTTCGTGTGAAGAGGGACCAACGCACACAGGTTAACGAGGTGTATTTATATATAACACACCTGGATACTTTTTATTTATTTATACATTTATTTACTTTTTATATATAGTAAAACTCAATAATGTTTGGCTTTATGCAGGCTTTTTTTTAATACAGAAAAATAGATAATCATGTATTAAGTCTGAAGAAGGCACACGAGGGTTTTATAAATTTTCTATCAATATACAGGGTGATTCATAAATGTGTTTCATAAATCGCAGGGATATTCTTGAGAAAAGAACAAACACCCTATAAACATAGGTCGAGAAACCGGTAGGTTTCGAGTTATAGCACGCGACAGAAAAATGCACATGCTGTGTATCCTGACAAGAGGATAGGGCGCGGTGGTCCTATTCCGTGGCCACCTCCGTCACCAGATTTAAATCCTCTTGATTAGTTGTGGGGTCATTTAAAAAGCTGAATTTGCATAAAATGTATCATAAATATTCTTTTGGAGTTTCAGTTTTCTGTCGCGTTTCTACGGGTTTATCGAACTATGTTTATATAGTCTTTTTCTTTACTTTTGTCTCAAGAATACGCACTGATTTATGAAACATTTATGAATCACCCTGTATATTACTCGTACATACATATATACATACATAAATACATAAAAAAACAAAAGTAAATTAATTTTTTCTTGGCTTAACTTATAGTGGATCTTTGGATCTTAATACATAGAGGATTGTGCAGTTTATATACTGTATACATGTTTTACTTCTTTTTACGCAGGTAACCAAGATTTGAAAGAAGTTTCTCCCAAACACATTTCACCTTTCATCAGAAAGTTGTACTGGAAAGAAATAGATTTGAAAAACCTTGAGTTGGAGGAACAAAGAATAAATTCACAAAAAGCAAATAAGATGAAACGAAACGAAAAGATATTTATTTACAGGAGACGAACATTAATAATATTTAAACATTTTTCAAAATTCCTTGTTGGACGAATATGTAAAGTTAACACGAATAATGCGCATTAAGACGTGTGAAAGAAATTCAAAGACGTACGAAGAAATGAATACTTGTAGAGACCGAAAAGAAAATCTCTATACAAATTGTGTACACCGCTAGTTTTTTGCAGTTTTTAGCCCTTTTGCGTGCGAATAGCTGAAGCATTGGTAAGTGAACTCAATATGGAATTATATTCATGCGAGTTTATTCTATAAATCTATAAATAAATATTTTTGAAAAGCAAGAAACTCATTAACTTATGCTTTTACTTTATATTATTATTATCATTATTATTTTATATTACAAGCAGAGCCATCGGGTCACTGCCCCACGGGCACTGCTTGTGCTTCGCAAAATGCCTGGGTTACCCCTTTGAGGGGAGGTCATTCTCCCTCTCCCCGAAAACCCCCTCACCCCCCTTTTATGCAACATGCGGGGGATAACCCCCCCATTACCCCCACCCTGAGTTTATATTTACTGTAGATTAATACTTTACTGATAACCCACAAACATTTAAAAACGTGGACTAATTCGTAACCAATGTGGTAACACCCTACCCGTCGATCAACGAAATTCAGTGACATTACGATTACATACGAGTTGTGTTTGGGTGGGAGACTTTTCTCTGCTTCCAGATTGTGTAGCGTACTAGCGACACGTAAATCTTAAGTTCCCTCCGTCATAAACGGATAACTGTTTGGAATGATAAATTACTGTTAGAGTGCATAATTTAACAAAACAATTAGTGTATAACAAATTGTGAAAATTGAAGATATTTGGAAAAGATAGTGAATGAAAAAGCAATGCTATGGTCAACTGGTCATTCATTGGTAATCCCTATGTATCTTTGTGTAGTTGATTTAACCCTAAGTTCAAGCATTGCAACCACCCACGGAGAAGAGGAATTGGATTATTAGATATTGGAAAGGAGGGGGGAGTTGGTCAAATTTCATCTACACCACCAAAAAGTGTTTATTGAATTAGTGTGGTAGTTTTATAATTTATATGTTTGTTTATAATGTAGCTATTGTTCTCAAAGGCTGATGTTGCTTAATAAACTGAATAAAAGGATAGTGTGTTTTCCTGTTCTTGTAAACATATTGTATTACTAGTGTGGATATGGATTATCTGTTCCTTAAACGGATTCTCCAGGTTGTTGTTGTTGTTGTTGTTGTTGGTTAGCCGATCAGCCCACCTTGATCGAGCAAGCCGGCGGCACGCAGGGAACCGATCGCCCTCTCCGGAGTGGACCAGAGGTTCAGCGCACTAGTGAGTAGTGATGATGTGTTGTGTTCTATGTTGTGCCAGAGCGGTACAGACTGTCATAATGTGTTCAATTGTTTGTGGTGTGTCCTGGCACGGGTGGCAGGTGTCGTCTGTGGAGTTGTCTAGTCTGTGTTTATATGTCTGTAAGTTGGGGTGATGTCCACATCGGAATCGTGCTAAGTTAACTCGATCCGATCTGCTCAGGCTGATCTCTGACCTGTCAATTGGTGGCGGCTTCGCACCTAGAACCGCATTCGGACCGAGTCGTGTCAGTGCTTTGTGGGTTAGGTGTGTGTGTGTGTGTGTGTGTGTGTGTGTGTGTGTGTGTGTGTGTTTGTTTTCTGTACTGTGTGATGTCTGTGGGGCGTGGTATGAAATGGAGTATTTGGTTATAATGTGTCTCTGGTGTTACTTTAATGGTGCGAGATGTTGGTGCATGATTGTACATGTAGTGGCAAGGGTGTTGTGGGTTAGTTGTCGCTGCTGCCATGAATTCTGTTCCCTCCATATTTAAATGTTCCCAAACTTTCAGTATTTTTGTTTCTGTGTGCAGATGTTCTATTGGTGTTGTTTGAGTTCATCCTATAATGATACGAAGTGCGTTGTTTTGTATTGTCTGTAAGGTGTTTGTATGTGTTTGAGATAATGGGTGCCCAGCATGGGCTAGCATACTCCATAACTGAGCGAATATATTGTATGTATGTGAGTGATGATGTTTCCTGCTGGTGTCCAAAGTTTGTGCCTGTTAGTACCCTAACCGTGTTAAGTCTTGACGTACATTTGTTTTTAACCCCTTCGATCATGACTTATGACATAGGGTAAAAAAGAAATTTGCCTTTGTGTGTGGGTATATAAGAACCAATATGGTTTATTTTTCAGCTACCAAATTGGGTACCCAGTGACTGAAAGGGCAGTGACTGAAAGGGTTAATGTCCTGAATATGGTTTGCAAAATATAATGATGTCTTGTATATGACCCCAAGTATTTCGGTCCTGCGAGTGTGTGGAATGTTGGTGTTGTTTAGCGTAAGCTGTGGAGTTATCTAGTTTTCTTTTGTGTTGCTTGTTAGCAAGGTGATGGTTGATTTTGTGGGCGCTGCTTTAGGTCTATTGTATGTGAGCCAGTCCTGTATACTGTTTGTGTATGTTTAGGTTATCTGTAGCGGTGTCGATGTTGTTGTGGGTGGATGTCAGAGTGATGTCATCTGCATATGATGATAAGGTAATCTGTGGGTGTTCAAATGTCATACATGTTTAAGTTGAACAGTGTTGGTGAGAGAACAGAGCCTTGAGGGGCCCCGTTCGGAAAAAGCTTGTTTTTGGATGACTTGCCATTAAATGTGACATGTGAGTATCTTCCTGAAAGATAGTTGCTCAGCCACCTTTTGGTGTTATTGTGCATGTTTGTGAGTATTTTGTTTATGAGAGGGAAACGTGGGATAGCATCAAATGCTTTACTAATGTCTATTATTGCTAATAGTGTACGTTGAGCTGGTCGTCTGGAGTTGATGCCATCCATGATGCGCTGCGTGAGGTTAGTGAGTAATGTCGTGGTTGAGTGGTGAGGTCTGTATCCATGTTGAGTAGGTGATAGTGGTATGTGTGGGCTGGTGATTTGTAAGATTAGTCTTTGTTACTTTGGAAGGTGTGCATAGTAAAATAATGGGTCTATATGAAGCTGGCTCTGTTGGATTTTTGTTTGGTTTGAGTAGTGCAATAATTTTACCTTGTTTCCATATGTCAGGAATAACACAGTGTTGGTATGAATATGTGCTGATGTTTGTGAGAGCTAGTATTCCCTGTGGGCCCAAGTGTTTAAGGTGTATGTTAGATATGTTGTCCGGTCCAGTAGCATTCGAATTCTTAATGTTTTTGATGATCTTGGTGGTCTGGTCTGTATTGAAGGGTGTAATGGTCGTGTCGAGTCTGTAGGTTTTCTTGTGTTTGGCTGTTTGTCTGTCTGCGTGTTTCTGATTGTTGTCTCTGTTTAAGTGACTTATCTTTGCGTAGTGATTAACTAGAATGTTAGCTTGTTGTGTATATGTTGGGATATTATTTTGGCTGCGACAGATTAACAGTGACATTCACACCTCACACACGGCTGAGTGGGTAATGCTGTTTATATTCTTGTATAGCCTGGATGTATCTGTGGAGTGATTTAGTTATAGATTCCCTAAATGTTTGTTTGTTTTTCTTTAAAAGAAGTTTGTTGTTTATTTCTGTGTTGAGCTGTTGTATCTGCTGTTTTATGGCTTCTCTGTGTGTGTGTGTGTGGTGTGCGCGCGTGTGTGTGCGTTATGTTTGTGCGTTATGTTTGTGCGTTATGTTTGTGCGTTATGTTTGAGGTTGTTACGTTGCCTTATGAGGTGGGATATTTCTCTAGTGTAGTTTGGGTTGTATTTCCTAATGTTGCCCTTGGGTATGCATTTGTTTGCATTATTAATAATCTGATTAAATGTCTTGAGTGTTGTAGATGTTTATGATGGGTGTGCTGTTTAATGTGGTGAATTGTTCCTCAGTCTGTATTTTGAACTGTTCCCATCAGCTTTCTTGTAATTTTGTAAGTGTGCCTAAGGCTGGTGGGGCAGAGTGTAAAACGTGTTGTAATGATGATGATGGGCAGGTGGTCTGATGACAGTTGTTTTTCCGTTCTCCAGTGTGTATGTGTTGCTAGGGTGTGTCACTTTTGGACTTTTTTTGAAAAGTTATGGTGCTTACCTCTTATATTGTGACAAATTGACCAAAAACCATGAATAAACCAAAAAAAAAGAATCGGGTAATATTTAGGGTCCCCGCCCCCCATTTGAAAAATAAGCCCCCTATTCACACAAAAAAAAAATGGTGATTTTTGGAGATATTTTTGGTCATAGTTTCCTTACTAATGATCGTATTTCAAAAATGTTGCTACCAAAATGTAGAGAATAATAATGCGTTTCAATGTGAATAGTTTTTTGAGTTAAATTTATTAAGTTTTTGGCATCTCTTTGGTCATTTTGATGCATTTTCTAAGAGAAAAATGCTGCTGTTTTATATCTTTCGAAGATCTTAACTGCAATAAAATATTATCTTGTATGCTTTGGATGTCACCGCCATCCATAGAGCATCATCCCAATGCAGCTCTGCGGCGATGGGCTTTGAAAATGTAAATCAAAAAAGGCAGATGGGCGTAAATGAGCAACACATTTTTGGTTTAGAGATTCAAAGTGGGAACAACTTTGCACATGTTTAGTAAAAAAAAAAAAAAAACTACCTTTGGTTAACCTTTGGTTAGCTTCCGCCCGAATTGTTCATTCTGACGAAGGTCACGCTTTTCACTCCACCTTAGACCTACAGTTTAACGTGGAATCCGAACCACGCCCCATCAGCAGCCCAGCGTCTTAACCACTAGGCCACCTAGGGTACCCATTTATCTACCAACCACTTTCTGACTATGGATTCGTAGTCAGCGACGCTAACCACTACACCACCGAGACTTAAATTTTTATTGATCTAAAAAAATATGCAAAGCAATATCGTTTTTTTATATTTTTTATTATGAAATACAAACACAAAACAATTTTAATCAAATAGAAAAAGTGCTATTCTTGAAATTATAATGGAAAAATTGTAAATGAAATGAAATTATAAATGGAAAGAAATTACAAATTCAAGAGACCGTGTTTGGAAAACTTTGGGAAAACACGCCTATTTTCCTCTACAACTTGAAGCAATGCCTGAAATTCACCTTCATCCCTACATGAGCCATGAAAATCCTGCAAAAGTTTGATACCCCTTTCTGCAGTGTCATTAACAACCTTAGTTGAAGAGAGTATTCTCTTCATTCGTTGAAAATCATTGTTGCTGTCCCACGTTACAGCTGGAGTCCTTAACCAATCTCCCGTTGAACCAAGAACTTTGAATACAAACCATGAGTTTGGACCAACTAATTGCTAAATTTTAATTCGTTCTTTTAGGATGGGAAATATCGGCTTACCCTGTTTGAATTCTCGTGGTTGATTGAAAGAGGAAAGTTTTTTGGCCACCTTGTCCTTTTCACTATGAGGTAAATCTCCAGAGAGAGAGAGAGAGAGAGAGAGAGAGAGAGAGAGAGAGAGAGAGAGAGAGAGAGAGAGAGAGAGAGAGAGAGAGAGAGAGTTACAAGTTCTTCAGATAGGTACCAGTAATGACCTTTTAGAATGTTGAGGGCAGCTTCCGCTACTTCCATGTCAATCTTTTTGTACTGGACTAATTCGTTGTATAGGTCATCATTTTCAGGAGCCTCAAGTGGGTTGGTGACTGATAGCTAGTACTTGGAGTAGATCAGCGATGTAAACAAGCATACTCTTTCCAGCTTTTTTATTGTAACATTATCATATCCGGCTTGGTCTGAAAATGCTAACATCTTATTCGTATACAATATGACAGCCATCCATCTGGCGTGATGGAGAGCTCCTGGCTTGATCCAGTGTATTCCTCTGGCAGGAATTTCTCCTAAAACGAGCATAGTTGTTTCAGCTACCTCTTTGTAATCATCCCTGGGAAGGCTCTGGTTATCTTTGAGCAAATCTAGCTTCTCCCATATAACATCTCTGAAGGTCTTGAAAGATTCGTTTTCGGGTGAAGTAAATTTTCAAAATACCTTTAGATACACTGCTGACAAAACTCGTTCTGCCATTTGGTGGCGACAAGCGAGCCATAATAATTTTTTTCCAAAGAGGTCTTCCAGAACTTCACAAGCCCCTTTTATCCAGCCAGTATTGGATGAAGTAGTATCGAATACCATTTTGTAAACCTTATCCTGTAATTTCCATTCTTGGATTGTGCTAAAAACAGTACAAGCTTGTGTCGATCCAGTTGAGACACCGATATCGGGTATCGAGAGAAGTTTCTCAACATTCTCTCCCGATTTAAGTATTGCCAATCGATCCTGCTTTCCTCCTGAAACATTCAGTATCATTTTGCTGTCCCAGTGGACTACACAATATTGAGGTGGGTTGAACGACTCTTTAATAGTGTCAGCAGTAGCTTTCCCCGACTTCTTCGGAGCTCGCGCAGAAGTAATTTTCGATAATGACATTTCTTTTAAGTCTAGCCAACATTCAGCTGCTACCACAGATGCGATGCAAATGTCGAGCGTTGTCCGAATGATAGTCCTAAACGATCAGCTGTATTAGATATTAATGTTGACTGTAGTAACTTAGGACGTTTTGATGGACCTGATCTCGGAGTAAAATCACCACCACCATTACTTGAGTCCACTAACTCGCCTTTCAGATGATTCAAGTTTGTCTCTCTTTTCTTCTAATGCCTTTCGCTGTTTTTCTTTCAATTTTCTTCGTTCTTCACATTCTATTCTAGCAGTGTTTTTGATCAGTTTGGCTACATAAGCTTTATCGATCGGACCCAGAGAATATATTCTAGCACTTCGCTGATCTTCCAAAAAGCGAAGATCCTCATTCTTCTGTTGTATAGTTCTCAATGTATCATTTTGGATCTCATTACATATATTTTCAGTTGATATATCAAATAAGTTATCTAAACGAGACAGAAAAGATGTTTTTTGGGTTCCATAACATTTCTTCTTTATATTTTTACCCAACTTCTCATGCTCTTTTATCAAATCCCACAACATTTTTTTTTATGTCCTTTCTGCTTTCTAACGGATTTTGATGGTATGCCAGCCATAATCCACACCTTTTCTACCTTATCTAATACTCTCATAATATTTTCTTCCTTTGACACATTGTCGCTTTTCATTTGATCCCTTCTCAAGAAGAAAAAGTGACTGAGAACTTCACTATTCGTTGGAAGCACGTTTCCTTCTCTTGCGCATATGTCTTCCACTAACTTTCCCAATAAAGAATCATATTTTCTTAGGTCTGTTCTTAATATTGGCTTACTGTTAGCCATGACTATTGACTAATTTTAATAAACTATGAAATTAAGCAAATCTATAATAGAATTCTGAAAGAAAAGCAAATTTATCATACATTTGGTTATATTTGCATACTTTTTGTAGATAAAACCTGGAAATACTGTAAATATATGTTATAGAAATGAAAACAGAGGGAAAAATTTCATAAGGTCCACTCAGATATCAGCACCGTATACAACTAAAAAAGTTTTAAAACGTTCACAATAAGAGGATACCGTTATTCTCTACATTTTAGTAGCAAAATTTTTGAAATACGATGATTAGTAAGGAAACTATGACCAAAGATATCTCCAAAAATCACCATTTTTTGTGTGAATAGGGGGCTTATTTTTCAAATGGGGGTCGGGGACCCTAAATATTACCCGATTGTCTTTTTTTTTGGTTTATTCATGGTTTTTGGTCAATTCGTCACAATATAAGAGGTAAGCACCATAACTTTTCAAAAAAGTCCAAAAGTGACACCCTGATGCAGAGCTTTCCAAACTGGTGTGTCGCGACACATTAGTGTTTTTTGCATTTTGAAAATTTTGATTTTTCTATCAACAAAATCGGTTACAAGATAAACCACCTCTGAAAAATTATCTGATATTTGATAACAAAAATTAATTAATGTGTCGTGAAAATTGTTATGCTTAAATAGTTTGTCGTCAACGTTAAAAGTTTGGAAAGCTCTGCCCTAATGTGTTGTTAGTGAGGGGGAACAGAACGTTATGTCTGGAGAAGAGTAAGTATCCTGCTTGATGTGGTATGCATACATGTTCTTCCGTGTTGTTAAGAATGAAGAGGTTGTTTAGTTGTGTGGCTATGTTGGCGCCTCTGGTGGTGTTTTGGTTGTGCAGGTACCAACTAGTGTCTTTAGCGTTGAAGTCTCCTCCTAAGATGACATTAGTAAGAGAGGCCAGATTGTGTAACTGTGGATTGTAATTGGCTGGCACCTGAGATGAACTATCTGGTGGGATGTAAATGTTGATGAGTGTGGTGTTGTGTTGTGTTGTGTTGTGTTGTGTTTTGAGTGTGTTTTAATGTTAACTGCCTGTATTTCTATCGTGTTATCTGCTTGGATTGTGTTTGTAATGTTTTGGGTGGCATCAGTGTAGCTAATGCTTTTACGTATGTAAGTGATGAGTCCACCCCCGTGACCCCCAGTACGATCTTGACGGATCGCCGTGAAGTCAGGGATGGTGGGTGTTTTGTGTGCGCGTTTTAGTTTTGTTTCTTGTATAAGTGCTACGTGAATGTTTTGTTTGTGTACGAATTCCCTAAGCTGCATGATTTTGTTTGTGAGGCCATCTACGTCGTCCTGTAATATGTTAATATTATGCTTCTGTATGTGTCTCATGGTCCTATTGTGTGCGTGTATGGTGATATGTGTAAGTTGTAGTGGGATTAGTCTTAATGTCGCCGGAGAGTAAGAGTAAGAGCACGCAATTGCTCCCCGTAAATGAAAAAAATAGCACGATGGTATAGGTCTGGCCCCGGGAGCCGATCGGCACTCTGACCGTGCCACGCAACAGGCCGTCGCCTGCCAGTCTGGCCAACCGTAGACAGCCCGCTGTACGGAGATTTGATGAAGTTTGGCCACCAGCGCGGTGATGTTTCGGTTTGAAGTCGCCTCTTCTTCGCGTTGACGTGTCCCGCGCTGGAGGATACAGCCACTGTTAGAAGCTTCTTCGTCAGCTACTCGATGATTAATAGTTCAATAAGACTGCTGCTTTCCAAATTTTCTTTAGTTTCCATTACCAGGGAATGTTCGCTAAATCGCTTTTCGATCATTGTCTCGTAACACTTTTAAAGATTTTGAATCATTGATAATTAATTTGACAACATTCTTAAAGACTTGTTGCACTCTTTTTCCATTAGTTGACCTAACCTCTACTTGTTACTGACTCTCCTGACTCCTAAACTCTAAATTTGTTCGTTGTTTCGCCTATGAGTGGATATATGATGGCTGTTGACACTGGATGCTGTGTATTCTCCAGGTTGTTGGCAGTGGCGTAGCGTGGTCTTTTTTCAGCGGGGGGGGGGGCAAATGTGTTATAAATTCCGACTAGACAAATTTGCCACCTTTTCCGTGACTAATATATGTTTTTCAAGCTACTACGTCACAGGCTTAGCCATGCTATAATATAATGTATTATTATGAGAAGCTGAATTTAAAATTGGCCACAGGGAAATGTATCTCTCTGTCTCCTTTATTGCCAAAAAATTTTTACAACCGGTTCTAGATTTCCGACTGGGCCAGATATTTTTCGGATCACGGGTGGCAGTCGCCCCCTCATCCCCCCACCACAAAGCTACGCCACTGGTTGTTGGAAACATTAGGCTATTGGCTTTAAGTGCAGGACATTCCTGTAACATCATCACTACTGGTAAAGAAGATACTAGAAAAACATGAATAGTACTCCTGAGTAATTGCAGTATATTAAACTAGCTATTGTCCAGTGATCTTTACTTGAAATGAAGATTTTTTGGGTTGATTATTTTGGCTGTTTTTCCTGAAGAAAACTTGAGCATCCCTGATTTTGGTCCTTTAGATGTTGTAGACTCAAACAATCTTGATAAGATTTAAATAAAGGTGGTGGTGGTTTGACTTGGGAATAATATAATTATTAAACCAAATAAAGCTGTTGGACCCGATAGTATTTAAGCTAGGATTCTCAGAGAAGGGGAGGTTAGTTAGGTCTATTAACCACGCTTAGATACCTGTTGAATGGAATCTAAATTTGAAGATAATACAAAAAGTATGACCCTAGGTTCACTCAGTCACAAATATAGAAGAATCTTATAAACTATAAAAAGATCTTGAAAGAACATTGGTTTGGATTAGTAAATGGTAGATGGAATTCAGTGTTCAAAAAAATGCATAGCCCTCCATTTTGGTAGAAATAGTTAAAAAACTTTTGTCACGAGATGCAGGGAAAATGGATAGAGGTTCAAAAGATGTCATTATAGCTAGTAATGATCTAAAAGATTCTAAACAATGCTTAGAGGTTAAGAAAAACTCAAATAAATTGCTATGTATTATTGAAAGCAATGTTAGCTCCAGGTGTATCTCAAACTAATTAAATCTCTAAAATGGGAAATAAATGAATGTTGTATAATAAATAAATGAATTAAGTTAAGTAAATAAATCACTAAATAAACACTAAGTCCACAGAGGAAGGATAGACAGTGATTAAGAAAATTGAACACAAGTCGATTGTAAATTGAAATCGAAATCGACAAGTTTTGGTAGAGATGATCACCTAAAATCCTACTTGTAAACATTTATATTTTATCTGTTTTATAAAATTATCAACCAATTCTCTATACCTATAGTGAGGTCATTTGTACGCCCTTGACGATTGGTTAGGTTAAGTCGTGATATTTTCGTTAGTTTTAATGAAGATATCATTTAGTAGTTGAGGCTTGGGGCCCTGATCTTCAGGTGATCCTTAATTTCTTCTGAATTTCTCTAACTTAAACTTCCCAGTTTTGTGGTTACTTGTCAAATCAATTATACATTATGTACACTAAGTTATATACAGTAAGTTTATCTCAGCATTCAGACAACTTCTTCGCTACTTCAGTGGGATATTACATGTAGAGTGTTAGGTCCATTATTCTTTATTTAATAACGAAATGCAGGGGCGTCGATTGCTCTAAAATAGTAGGGGGACACTTCGCCTTCAAACAGCGAATCAAACAATACTCTGAGTAGCTGTTGCGTGTAATATATCAATGTCGCAATTTATCATTTACCCGTTTTTGTATTTTTCTCAGCATGTTGAAAAAAACTCAATTGTATTTAATCATTTTATGTCTTTCTTTATTTAAACATTTTTTTTTTTTTGCAGAAATAAGAAACGCAATACAAACTATTTATAATATTTAACCTTTCATGTAACATATCACACGTATGTTTAACCAATATAAATCTTTTATTACTTGTAGACAACAGAGGTCAATGGACATAAACTGATAACAAAATATGTTCGTGAAATATAAAACAAATAAACTGCACTTTGATCACACTTTGATATTGAAAATGATACGTAACAAAACCGTTTATTTAACATATTTCCATTACACGTACACACAAATGCTACGTGCAATTATTAAAATGCAAATTGACTGCTAAATTCCATGATAAATATACACTGGTGTCATGACAATAATTTATAATATTACTATTACATTTGCATATAATATGACATATAACGTCTTATTAGGTGCCATTAATAGTTAGCATTTATAGCAATTCATCTATGAAATTCATCCCCGCAATCGACGCCCATGACTAAATGTATCAGAGCAATGAGTAGTCAATAAAATATCCAAATTTCCAAATGATACAAAAGTAGGGCCTACTTACAAATATAGAAAATTCTTGTAAACACCAAAAGATCATGATAGAGTAGTGTAGCTTCCCAGGCTAGTAAATGACGGATGGTATTCAGTTTTCACAAATGTAAAGGCAGTCATTTTGTTGAAGACTGGAACTACAAAAATACTTTTTGCCTATATGATTTGATAAATATAGGGTGTTAAGAAAGAAATGCAACCCATTGGCTTAGAGTCTGTTTTTCATGGGCAACTGATTTCAAAAGGATTATGGCCACCAAACTCTCCAGACCTTCGCTCACCTGATTTCTTTATGTTTTTAAAGAATACGGTGTATTCAAATCACCCTCATACACTCGAAGAGCTACGGGTCAACATTCAGTAGACGACATATCAAGAGACATTAAAACAACTGTTTAATAACATGATTCGTTGTACACTCTTATGTGAAAATCATAATGGCCAACATATGCAACAATTTTTGTAATTTACTAACATGCATGCATTCTCCAATGGGTTGCATTTCTTTCTGAACATCCTGTAGTAGCTCTTTAGATAGTTAAGAAAAATTGGTGAATGAAGGAGAATTTATAAATTGTTGAAATAGTGTTAAGTTAGGTAGCTGTAAATATCATAGTTTAATGATAACTAGCCAACTTGAAATGATATTTTGTAAATTTTTATTGTAAAATATAGTTTATGACTTGAATAACTTTGATAGACTTCTCAAATGGGTTCATGTCAAGTGTTAAAATATTTTTATCTTTTGAAGTGGGTGTACCAGGCTGGGATAGATAAAAATCTTTGTCAAAAGATCAAATCACACAAGTCAAAACAGATGCGTTTTTGGCAGTAGAGGAATAAGTTAGCCAGTCAGGGTTTTATTCACATTAACTTAACTTAAGCTTACAGTTACAACAGTGAAGAAAATAATCTGCATCTCAAATTAAAAGCATTGTCAAACGACAAAATCTGTTACAGGTTTAAAATAGACCATATGAACAGTACAACATTTTTGAACCTGGTTGAGTGGTTGTAATTACCAGGAAGCTCATTAACATATAACTAGTTTGAGTAGCTACTAGCTACTGCTAAGAACTTCTAAAATGAATGGTTAGGTTGCTTGCAATGGAACTTCAGTCAGGATAGTTAACCTTCGTGGTGGAACAAGGATAGGGTTGCCAGACGTCCCGCATTTCATCCAAAAATCAAGCATTAAGCATTGTTTTAATAAAAATTTTCGGTACTTACGTATTATCGGAACTAACAAACTGTTTATTATGTATTTTTGCTCCCGTCATTTTCGTTTAAACTAACGAAAATATCACAACTTAACCTAACCAATCATCAAGGGTGTACAGTTGACCTAACCAGGCATTCAATTGACCTAACCAGGCATTCAATTGACCTAACCAGGCATTCAATTGACCTAACCAGGCATTCAATTGACCTAACCAGGCATTTTCATACAAGACGAAGGAACTGAATTCTCGGTTAAATCAACTGTACGCCCTTGAAGATTGGTTAGGTTAAGTTGTGATATTTTCGTTAGTTTAAACGAAAATGAGGTTTGGTAGTCCCGATAATACGTAAGTACCAATTTTTCTAATTTTGTTTGCTGTAACCGTTGAAGAAATCTAGTTTCAATTTGAAAAAAAATTGGTCTTAAAAAAAACCTCAAAAAATTTTGTCCCGCAGAAAATCTGGCAACCCTAATACAAGGAGATAATTAAAATGGTAAAAATAAATGAGGAGTCCCGCGTCTTACGGAACCTAAGCGCCAAAATTAAAATTCGTCAGAAATCGCCTCCAAAGTTCAGCAATATTCTGGCAATCGTATCTCTGTTATTAATTGAGCTAGAACGTTCATTTTTTGCTAAATTAGAGTTCTAAGTATGCTAATGAAGATGTTGAGTTTTTGGAATAGTTTTTCATATTTATTTTTTTAATTTTTTGATTTTCTTATTATGCCGAACTTTGGGTGAACTTTTGGCTGGTGATAGAGGTGAAAAAAGTAGTTCGCTTCATAAGGTTTCCAATCATACTTCTAGTGTCGTAAGGTCATTATAACCCAAACCACGCGATAGAGGAAGGGTAAAAATAGTGATATCCGTCAAAAACACGTTTTCCCCTGTGGTGGCGCTTAGGTACCCTAAGACGCGCGACCCCTCAAATATAAAAAATAATATTTGGGAGGTTTAAAAGGAATAATCTAGTGGGTGTAATAGGATTAGGAAGAGCAAAAGGTATAGTGAAAGAAATGTAGCTAGAAATAACAATGATCCAAAGAAATTCTTTCGTTTTTATAAATACAATTCAAGCATAAATGTATAATCAGAGATAACAACCTCAGGATTCATCACCATATTAATGTGTGTACACAAAATTTTTGCGTTAATTTTGTGTTAACTGAATGCCAGGTTAGGTCAACTGTACGCCTTAGTCAAAACTAGCTTACTCTAGTAAAATTATTAAATGCCCGGTTAGGTCAACTGTATGCCTTTGACGATTGGTTAAGTCGTGATATTTCGTTAAAACTAACGAAAATATCACGACTTAACCTAACCAATCGTCAAGAGCGTACAGTTGACCTAACTGGGCATTCAATAATTTTACTAGAGTAAACTAGAATAAACTAGTTTTGACTGAGATGAGTTGTTAAATTCCAGGCAGAACTAGATTTTCCTAACAGAGCTCTTTTTGAAACTAGTTTTGACTGAAATGTGTAGTTAAAAGTAGGTTTAGTGACATGTGAGCTGTATATTTCGGGTTCTCCCCGACAGCCTTAGGTGGAACTAGTTTTGAATATGTAATACTAGTTTTAGCGAACGACCTTCGTGGCCTCTAGTTCTGATTGATAAAAACTGATTTTGATGGAAAACAGTCTGCTGCCATACCCTCAAAACCGGTCACCCCTGCTTCAACGCAGCCTAAGTGGTTCAGTCGTGACATCGCTTCGGCTATCCGAAATAGGAAAGTAGCGTATCGGAGGGCGAAGGCCAATCGTTCCCACGAGAACACTGAAGCGTATGTCCGCCTGTGTAGGGAAGTGAAGGCGAAGGTTAGGCTAGCGAAACGTAACGAAGAACTACTGGTGGCAAGCCTCTGCAAGGGGAACCCTAAGGAATTCTTCAGTTATGTTAATAGTAGAAAGCCCATTAGAAGCATAATAGGTCCGTTAAAGGACCCCAATGGCGTTCTGCGGACCTCCGACGCGGACATCGCTAATATGCTTAATGAGTACTTTGCGGGAGTGTTCACCAGGGAGAACACCCGCGTCATCCTCGAGCCAGGCATCAGGCACGAAGGTGCTGGCCTGGATAGTGCTCGATGTGCCGCGACAGTCGTTGCCGATAGAATAGACAAACTGAGCGCGTTTAAGGCTCCTGGGCCAGACCAGTTTCTCCCCAGAGTGTTGCGGGAGGTGCGCGACCAGGTGGCTCCCCACCTGGCTACAGTCTTCAACAAATCGTTGGAGATGGGCCAGGTGCCTGGTGACTGGAGGGAAGCCAACGTGATCCCTATCTTTAAGAAAGGGGATCACGAAAGTCCAGGGAACTATCGTCCCATTAATCTCACTTCAGTTGTAGGTAAATTATTAGAGGGGATAATAGCGGATAGGATCGTTGACCATTTGGATTCCTACAAGCTGCTTAGGGACTCCCAACATTGGTTTAGACGGCATAGGTCATGTCTCACCAGCTTGCTCGAGTTTTTCCACGTCATGTTGAGTGAGCATGATAAGAGTAGGGCGATTGATATACTTTATCTCGACTTTGAGAAAGCCTTTGATAAGGTACCTCACCGCCGTCTAATGGCCAAAGTGCGCGCGCTGGGTATTGGTGGGGAAGTAGGTAGGTGGATTGAAAACTGGCTGAAGAATAGGCAGCAGAGGGTTATAATTAAAAGGGCTACTTCGGGTTGGGCCTCGGTCAGAAGCGGGGTTCCTCAGGGTTCCGTTTTGGGGCCACTGTTGTTTATCATTTACATAAATGATATCGACGGTGGCATAGTCAGTAGGATCGCCAAATTCGCTGATGAGACAAAGCCTGGGGCCAATGTTGGGAAGCCCGAGGCGATAGAGCAACTGCGTGCGGACCTAGGTAGGATAGGAGAGTGGTCCGAAAAATGGCAAATGCCGTTTAACTTGGGTAAGTGCAAGGTGATGCACATTGGCTACGCCAATCCCAAATCGGACTACTCAATGTTGGGGAGTAATATCGAGGCCACTGATTTGGAAAAGGACTTGGGTGTGCTAATTAGCAGCGACCTTAAGTTTACGAAACAGTGCTTAGAGGTGGAAAAGAGAGCCCAGAATTTGTTGGGTTATATCAGGAGGCAATTTCGATTTCGGAACAAGGAGATTGTGCTCTCTCTGTACAATTCCCTGGTTCGGCCGCACCTGGAGTATGCTGTGCAGTTCTGGTCGCCCACCCTCAGGAAAGATATTGAGAGGCTGGAGCGAGTGCAGGCGAGGGCCACAAAGTTAATCCCTTCCGTTAGGCATATGGGCTACAATCGACGGTTACGCGCCCTGAACTTATTTTCGCTGGAAACTCGGAGGCTGCGCGGTTAACTGATCGAGGTTTTTAAGCGCTTACGCGGGTTCAACGATGTCGATTTTAGAAGCATGTTTAGTTTAAATGATAACCCAACTCGCAGCAATGGTTGGAAGTTGGATTTGAAACGGTTTAGGACTAGTGTGTGAGTGGGAATTACTTCACCTATAAGATCTGTGACACGTGGAACAGTTTACCTTCAGAAGTTGTGAACAGTTCCTCTGTGGATCATTTCAAGAAAAGGTTAGACCAAATCTTACACACTATTTGAGGGTGTAGAAAATTTTCCCTGGCACCCGTTGCCATTGTTACCTCGGTATGGGCCGCAAGGCCTTTTGAGGTACTTATTTTCCTTGTAACTCCCTCTAACTCCCTGTAACTACCCTCTCTCTCTCTCTCTCTCGAACGTATTGTCTCTTACCTTCAATTTAGGGTTGCCAGGTCTCCGGTTTTGGGCCGGAGTATCTGGAAATTGAGCTTTGTAAAAATGTAATTAAAAGTAGCATTTTCGTCTTTTCTTACAGATTTTGGGGCAAGATAACTATTATTCTAAAAAAATGAGGAAGTTTATATATCGGTTTAGCTACAAAAACAAATAATGATGAGCTTCGTAGGTAAAATCTCCGGATTTGGAAACCATCTGATCTGGCAACCCTATTTCAATCTAAATCTAATTTTTTATTCTTAACATGGATTTAGGCGACATAAATCCTGTCTGACAAACCTATTAGAGTTTTTTCATAATATGCATACATTATACGATGCAAATAGGGCAATATGAGACTGATGGCTAAAATCAAAGGACTAAGCATCACCGGGCTCGTTTCCAACTGGATTGAGGATTGGTTAAAAGATAGAAAGCAGAGTGTGGTAATAAATGGAATAGCTTCGGAGTGGGCGCCCGTCACCAATGGTGTCCCACTAGGGTGTGTCAATTTGGGAGGTGAAAATTAATTTTTGCCAATTCCTTCACTGAGGGGCTTTAAAAATATGTTTTTGGATGTGAAGAATTCAAATCTGCTATTATTTTTGTGATTGCTCAACACTTAGCTTGGTAAATCTACGTTTGATTAAAAAGCACATAAATTGCTCTCGGAAAACAACATTTATTAATTTTAGCTTCTCAAAATGTCAGGTAATGCTATAAAAATTTTAGTTTCTCTGCATAAAACATATCCTAGTAATCATAAAACATATCCTTGTAATCATAAAACAACATTAGAAAGTAATGACATCAGTAAAAAAAAATATTTAAACAAGTTTCATCAAGTCTTGCTTTGATTCGTTCTTGGACATCAGCCGCCGACTTGCTTCTTGGCCTCTGATATAGCCCTCACGTTTCTCATGTGTATACACCCTGCCTGCTGCCTCTGTGACTTGTTTCACATACCTCTCTATTGACTGAGCATGACAGGGCCACTGTGGAACTTGCATAGGCTTGTCAAAGAACTTCTTTACTTCCGCTGTAGTCAGTTTACATGTCAAAGGAGGTTCAAATACCCCGTCAGACCAGTCTGTCAGCTCCAACACGGAAGAAGCACTGGGGTTGATGGAAGGTGTCTTCCTGGGACGTACAGAAAGATCTCCAAGTGTGTCATCATCTCCACCCCTCATGTCAACAATCTTTTGGACACCAGCTCTCCTCTCCTCACTGTCATCTGAGCACAAGAGTGTCTGGATTATCATTTCGCTGAATGCATACCATGCTGAGCTCTTGATGGTTGGCAAAACAGCATCCACTACAGCCTTCTTTTGCAGCCTAACTAGCCGCAGCTGAAACAAGATGTGGCGTGGGCCTTCCACCAAGAGTGTTTTACTTGATGTTGAACCAACAGGGGTAGTACACACCAACAATGTATTCCACTATCAGTCTTAAGTTGTTGAGGGTTTTGCCTTTAAGGCCATGTTTTGAAACCCATATGCGACAAAGCCTGTTTGCTGTTGTCAACCACCTTGAATGGCTCACTGGACCAATCTCAAGAAGGGACAGATCTGTGGGAAGTTCTCCTGTCGTTATGGCCTGTGTGATCCTAAACCCGTACGCTTGATCAGTAGAGAGATCCTTTACGACATTGTCACTCAGTGAAGTAAGAGGCTCTCCAATTGAGAGTTTGGTGAATGAAGGATCAATTTCAAGTTCGGTTGCAGTGTCTAGCATCTTGCTAATGTTACCTGTCCACTTGTTGTTAGACAAGGTCTTCCCATCCAGTGCTGTGATCAAGTGTCGCAGGGGTAACTCGTTAGTGTAGAGGGCACAAACCAACCAGATCAGCTTACGGCAAAGCTTGACCTCTACCCAATGCATGGAACCACCCTCCCAGCCAGTGTTAACATTTGTAGAATCACCTCCAATGGCCTGCAGGCTTTTATCAATGCCCTTCTTCTTCATGAAATCTACAAGATTATCAGCAATAACTTCAGCAGGTTTTTTTCTCGTTGAGTCTTTCTCAGGAGTGAAGTGGTAGAGATATCTTCCACCTGGCTCACTGCACACAGAATAATGCTCTTCTTTGATGATGCTGGGGAACTGACGATCTGAATTGTCTGCTTTCAGCATAACTTTAGTTGTATCTTGACGGCCGTCAAAGAAGATGCAGTCAATTTCACCCTTCTTACAAAGATCATCAAATTCCTGATCCAGGGATCTCAACTTTTTCTTGGGCCCTCTTGACTTTATTGTGATCAACTACAAGTCTCTTGTCTTCTTCAGTGATCAAGCCAGCATCCATAAAGGCAGCAGTGGTGATGGCAGCTGTGGCACGCAGGCCAACACCATATCTGATGCTATGCATAGCAACGTTAGGTATTTCTAATGTGTTGTACTCTGGCTTTTTATTGGAAGTTGAAGACGTGCTTGGTATTTCTAATGTCACTTCATAACTTCCATCCTTTCCATCTTGAGAATCAGCTATTTGTTCTTCATTTTCATCATCAGAGAAAATTATTTCATTGATGGCATTGAAACATCCTGCTTACTTGTCTGCTTATATTCAGCAAGCCTTCTTCTTTCGTCTTCTTGCCGCTTCTGCTTTTTGACTTGTCTGTTGTGCTCAGGTTGATCTGGCAAGCCAATCTGATGTGGTCCAATAGAACCAGACTTGTCTCTCTGACCTTTAATGAAAGCAAGTTCCTTCACAGGGATCTTCATCTCCCTAGGGCATGTACAGTTAATGTGAGTTTCGTTTTTGCAACCAGCATCTGCAAGGCAGCCAAATTCAGAGCAGAGAACAATTTTACACTTGCAACTGAGGATGTCAAAAAGCTTGTCAAGTTTGCAATGAAAGCCTCTTTGACATGTAGCTTTCCTCTCCCAAGAGATATGTTTTTGGCCTGCTCCCAGCTCTCTTGGATCTTGTTTAAGATTGTGACTCGTGAATTTACAACGGGGGCTACAAAAGAACTGTTTGCTCGTTCCCACTTTTCAAGCACTTTAGGGTAAATGTCCTTTGCAAGACTGGCTGCTGGGTAGTTTCTCACATCCTCACCACTTTGTTCTCTTAGCAGTAGCCCATATTTCAGAACGTCTCGCAGAGTTGGGAGTTCAGAGGCCAACAACTCTCTACCAGTTCCAATTAGGTTGCTCATATGTGTGAATGTCCCCAGTCTTGTCCTCCTTTTAGAAGCCATTGTAGGTCAATTCCCACTGGTTAGGATGGTAGCACTGACGGACAAGTCATCTTCAGCACACTGATGATATGTTTCAACCTGTGAAATAAGCAAAAACAGCAGTGCATTATAAGTATATGCAGCATATATAATTATTAATATAATAATTATTATATAATTCCACAAAAAAGTCAAAAAAGTAACTATTTTATGTAGCTTCTTACCAAGCAAAACTAAATTATATTAAATTAACAAAAATATCTTTAGAATTCCTAAGTCATGCTGCAACCTTTTAGCACCCCTCATATTTGGAATTTGAAAGTTGAAAAATTCGACACACCCTAGTGTCCCACAGGGTTCCGTTTTGGCTTCCTTACTTTTTATCATCTATATTAACGATATAGAAGTCGGGCTTCTAAGTACAATCTCCAAATTTGCAGACGATACGAAATTAAGAAGTAGTGTAGGTAGTGAGGAAGGCGTAAGAATGCTTCAAAATGATCTTGACAGGTTGGGCGAATGGTCCGCTACTTGGCAGATGCCATTCAACTTGGCAAATGTAAGGTAATGCACATAGGTTATAAAAACCCGAAGACCGATTACTCTCTTTTGGGAAGGAACTTGACTGAGACCGATCTGGAGAAAGACTTCTGCAGCTAATCAAAGATGCTTGGGGTTGACAACTAATAACTGAACAGTAAACAAAAAATTAATGGCCTCTCATATTCAAAGCATTCAAAGTTAAAGTTAGGCGTCTACAAGGTCATAAAATCACAAAAAGTAATAAAATTTGTAACTATAAAATATATTATAATTGTAACAAAACATTTTATTTGTATATTTTGTTATACTATTTTAATTTTGTGCTCAGTCACTCAATATAATCAATTCTTATCGAAAAAGGCTGTGAAAACTGTATCGAGGATACTGAATTAGCATTACTGTACTACAACATACACAGAGCAGATAGAGTGGCTAGACGAGGGGGTGGGTGTTGCATCTATGTGAAAAAACATACACATGTGAAATGAAGGTAAACAAATCAAACAGCACAGTTGAAGTTGTTATATAGTGCGTTCGAAAAGTCTCTCCGCAGTAAAATCAAGAGGTTATATACGGTAATAAAATCACTAAATCATGGTTGAATGAAAACATTGTAGTTTTTCAATTTCCTATGCGTTCAACTGAACCTAACCATTATGAACATCTACAGACCACCAAACACCACAAATTCCAATTTGCTACAAATGAAATAGAAAAAACATTAAAATTACTTGAAACTCCAACGACAAATATTCTAATTTTCAGGAGATTTTAATTTCCCATTCATAACATGGAAGAAAAATGACGAAGTTATATATGTCGAGAAGTTTCATGGCAACATCATTAATGATGATAAAACCCAAGCAACAATGCTATTAGATATTATGGAACATTACACCCTTACCCAGGAAATCTATGAAGCCACGAGAAAAGAGAACGTTTTGGATTTAATCTTGAGTCTTGACAAATAACAACGAGATGATGATAAATAAAAAAGTAACGCACACAAAGTTCTCCGACCATAACCTCATCGATATACAATTGAAGTTAGCACCCAGAGGTCCGAAAACGCAGCCTAGAGAGGCAGATGGAATATTTGAAGGATTAAACATAAATTCAAAGAAAGTAAATTGGGAAAACGTAAATAAAGATTTAAAGGAGGTACATTGGGAATTGCTACTTCACGAGAAACTCCACAAGAAATACTATGTATAATAGAGACTGAAACCAAACCTATAATACTGAAACATATTCCAGAGAGACAGGAAAGAAAACGTAGCAAGCTTGAGAGGAAAATCAGGACACTATTCAGGCAACGAAGACAAACCGTAAAACATCTCCACAGATGCAGAGAGACTCAAACTAGAGAGGAAACTTGGCGAAATAGAAATGGACCTAAAGCAAACATTCATACACAAGACAAACGAGGAGGAAAACAAGGTAACAAAACAAAAAATAACCCAAAATACTTCTACACGTTTGCAAAAAAGAAAATGCAGTGTAGAGAGAGTATTGGTCCATTCATAGATAGGGAGGCCGAATACCCGAAAGAAATAAGCGAACTGCTTAGGGAACAATTTAACTCTGTGCTTAGCACCCCTAAGTCCGAGATGAAAGTGGAAAACCCAGACGAATTTTTCGACATAGATACAAATCAACCAAGAACAAATTCCGGCACAAACCTATTAATTGTCTTCGAGTTCACGGAAGGAGATTTAATTACGGCCTTATCACAGATGTGAGAAAATTCAGCACCACGGCCAGACACATGGAGTGCCACGTTTCTGAAGAAATGCAGAGAGAGTATTGCCAAACCGTTATACTTACTATGGAGGAAATCACTGGACACAGGACAAATTCCACTCCCTTAAAGAACACGAACATTGCCTCCCTATTTAAAGGTGGTAACAAAGCAATGCCCAAGAATTATCGGCTAGTGGCTCTCACCTCACACCTTATAAAGTATTTTGAACGTATAATTAGAGGCAAAACTACCTACTACCTACAAGAAAAAGAATTGTACAACCCAAATCAACATGGCTTCAGGGCTGGAAGATCATGCCTATCACAGCTACTAGACCACCAGGAGAAAATATTGGAAACAGTGTCGAGAACAAAACATAGATATAATATATACAGACTTTACTAAAGTCTTCGATAAATGTGACCATGGAATCATAGCACACAAACTTAAGAATACAGGAATTACTGGAAAGCTAGGAAGGTGGATATTTAATTTCTTGACGCAAAGAACACAAAGTAGTGGTAAGCGGAGTTAAATC
This sequence comes from Bathynomus jamesi, assembly GCA_023014485.1. Classification (NCBI taxonomy): domain Eukaryota; kingdom Metazoa; phylum Arthropoda; class Malacostraca; order Isopoda; family Cirolanidae; genus Bathynomus; species Bathynomus jamesi. The sequence continues at coordinate 520,311 of JAJOZX010002302.1, forward strand.
GGAAGTCTCGGAAGTCGTGAACTCTGTCCTACAAGGGACAGTATTAGCTCCCTTGCTGTTCATAATAATGATTGCAGATATTGATGCAGATATTAATGACATTACTGTATCATGCTTCGCAGATGACACAAAGATATGTAAGGAAATATTGAACAAAGGTGACATAAGAAAATTACAAAACGACATTGAAACATTATTCCAGTGGGCAGAAGACAACAATATGAAGTTCAACAAAGAAAAATTCCAACTTCTAAGATATGGTAATAACAAGGAACTACAGAAAAAAGGGGTACAAAACTATACAAGCCAAACAGATAACACCAAATCCACAAGTCAGGGATCTTGGAGTAATAATGTCGTCGGATACAGAATTCAGAGAGCACTATAACATCAAAATTACGACGGCTAGAAAATTAATGGGAATCATCTGGAGGAGCTTCCGCAGCAGAAAAGCAAACATCATGCTCAAATTATGGAAGAGTCTAGTCCTACCAATAATTGAGTATTGCTCAATACTCACAAGCCCATACAGAAAATGAGACATTGCGAACATTGAAGCTATACAAAGGACTTTTACGTCTAAGATAGAGGAAACGGAAGGTGAAGACTACTGGTCTCGACTACAAATCCCTGAAACTACTCTCTCGAAAGAAGGCGCGAGCGGTACACAATAATATACATATGGAAAATACTTGAGGGCTCTGTCCCTAACCTTAGAAATGAAATAGACAAACTGGAATGAGAGAAAAGGCAGATTTTGTACGGTCCAAGCTGCAGTGGGACAAGGGGCTATGAAAACGAGGATGAAAATACCCTCAGAATAGGAGGCCCAAAGCTTTTCATTGTCCTACCAAAAGAAGTGAGGAATCTCCAGCACACCGACCTGAATAACTTCAAGAACCAGCTGGACAAATTCCTGTGCAAAGTCCCTGACCAGCCATTCGTGGCTGGCTACGAGGGCAGGAGATCAGACAGCGATTCCTTCCTTCACCAAATCCTAAAAATGAGGCGGGATGCTGCAGAGGAGTCGACTGCAGGTCGATCCTGAACCGTCGTTCAAACTCACCTAAAGGACACCTAAATGGCATGAATTGTTCCATTTTTCCTTCATAATTCCTTCGTTTACATTATTTAATGTATATTTTTCTCTTAATTATATATATATATAAACCTAAGAAATGAAAGATTATGTATATTGTATGTATTATGTGCACATGTCATCGATCAATCTTAAATAAAATTTAAGCAGATCGAAATGTTATTTTAATCGACCCGATATCTGATAGCCGTGGCCCCACCCCCCCACAATAAAAAAATCCTGGTTACGCCCTTGCGTCCGAGTTGCATGATCATAGTATTGCAATTTTTAAAAATATCAATTAAGAAATAAATTAAATAGGTCATTTTGTAAAAATAAATTTTGAACGTTGAAATTACTTAATAAAATTTGCCTGATTCACCCTCATTTTAAAAATATATAAATCTATTTGGCAACTGAGTTTGGGATTGAAGTGGAGTCATTTTTACAAGAGTAATCCCCCTAGAAAATATATATATATATATTATATATATATTAGGGTGCATCAAAATCACCAATGACATAGTTTCACTTTGTCCCTAAGTTAGAAATGTTCCAATGGTTAAGAAAACCTACTATGTGAATTATTTTTGGATTTGAATGCCATTTTGGGGTCCACACAGACTTCCTATATGCACACCAACCCCACAGTCATTCTGTGATTTGAGATCCAAATAGTAGAAGTTTAAAAATTTTGTTCACTACAAAAATCAGCCTAAGAACATGTAAGTGATATTTCTAAAGGTCATATATACTTCTAAAAAGTGATAGAAACTTCTATAAAGTGATAGAAACTTCTATAAAGTGATAGATACCTCTAGAAAGTGATAGAAACTCTAGAAAGTGCTAGGAAGTGGTGGAAAGTTATAGAATATTCTAAAAGGAACTGCAATATATAATCTGATATGCAAGTATTTATGATAAATATGATTTTTGTGTGTTTATGTTAAATGTTTATGTTAATGAATTTTGTGTTCTCTCTTTACAGAATTTTTTTGTGTTCTCTTTATACCTGTCGTGCATTATGGCCAGTTCAGATAGCACAAATTAAATATGCTGTTAAAACTCGTCAAACTGCTGCCATTTATGGTCTTGGTGCTGGAATCAGCGATGCAGATGCAGAGATAACAGGATCTAGGCTGCCAACATGTGAGCAAGTGTTGCGATGCTACATGTTCATCAGCAAGAAGGTCTACCGTTTAACCGTACAAAATGGAACAATGCTAAATTTGTCTTGCAAAAAATTATTCCATTTTATCAGAAAGGCAACATTGCCATGATTACTGAGAGGAAAGCTGTTGAAAAAATTATAGCACTATCTGCAAAAAATGCAAAACTTAGGGAACTTCCAGTGGATCGGTGTTCTTCGCTTGGTGCAGTTGCGAAGCTTAAGGGGATCGAAAAGGAGTTACAAGAAACATTTCAGTTGTGGCCAAGGAATGCTGAGCAACTCATAAAAGATCCTGAAGATCTGGAGTTCTTGCGGTCAATGAAATCAGACAGAGTCGCATCATTTGGAAGCCATGACAAGAAGCTCGCATCAAAAGTCAAAGAAAGCAGGAAAAGGAAATGATGCAAGCAGAACGACAGCTTAAAGCTCATAAAGAAGCCCAAGCATCTACAAGCAAAGTTCAGATTGAGAACAGTGAGGAAAGCAACAGTGATGTTGAGGATGAAGAGGGTGATATAGAGGATTACAAACCAAAAAACACGAAAATCTCGCCAAGCAACTCGCTCAGGAACAACTGCTTTTATAAGTCATGACATACTCAAATACCATAGGATGGTTTCCCTGTCTACAAGCATGAAGATCACACCGGCCAACATGCAGCATTTACCAAAGCCATCATTGAGGAATCAGGAGGTGACACAAAAAAAGTTTCACATATATTCTACTGCCGACAGAGCAAGACGTAAGGTTGGTGAAGAGCTTGCATCATTGGTCAGAGAGTCCTGGGTTCCACCACAGTTCCTGTCTCTTCACTGGGATTTTTAAACTGATGTCAACTCTGTCATACCAAACTAAAGCTGAAGAGAGGCTCACCATAGCAGTTGGCAATTCGTATGACATCAAACTTCTTGGTGTGCCTTCCTACAAGCCAAATACAGATCAGCCAGCTGGTCAAATCATTGCTAATCTCACTATGGAGCTTCTCCGATCATGGAATTGTGTTGACTCGGTAGTGAACATGACTTTTGACACAACAGCTAGTAACACTGGTCATGTGAGTGATGTGCTGCATGTGTTAGTCTGCAACAGGACATAGGTCGAGCTTTACTGTGGTCAGCTTGTCGGCATCACATTGGCGAGGTAATCCTTACACAAGTCTTCAATGATCTGAAATAGAACCACCATTGTCAGTAGAAGTTACCATATTCTGTCGGTTCCAAAAGCATTTTGACACAGTTCCGCACAACAATAATCAGTCACTTAATTTTTTGGATGGTACCTCTTATTCAGATGGCATACAAACCATAATCCATGACTATAGGGCCAGAGCAATTTCATGCGCGCAGTCTGTTGTGAAGCATCAACGTGATGACTACAAAGAATTTTCTGATCTTTGTTTGCTCTACTTGGATGGGACAAGTAGAGAGTTTTCATTTCGACGTCCTGGTGCTGTACACAAGGCTAGGTGGATGGCCAAGCTTCTCTACTCCATTAAGATGGTGCTGCTGGAGGAGCAGATCAGTTCTCTTCCCTCTGGAACCATTACCACAGAAGCACAATGACCCAAACTGCGTGTTTGTGAACTTTGTTTGCTTGCTGTACAGCTGGTGGTGGATCACCTGTTCAAGCGCGGTACCTGACTGACCTCTTGCGCTCTTTAATGATGCAGTCCCTGAAGCTGAACGCTGCTATCTGGCTGAGAGATTTATAGCAGTAAAGCCAGCACAAGATCAGGCATCTTTACCACAACATCGATTTGGCACAGGATTTGGGGAACCCAAATTTCCAAACTCCATTTCCAGCACAACAAAGCTTGGTGACTTAATCAACGAAGATTCATGGTACATTTTCTCTGTTCTGGAACTTGACAGTTCTTTCCTGACTCATAATATCGAAAATTGGCCAGAATTAGCTTCCTTTCAAATGTCCAGAGAAACACATCTCGGCAGTTAACGTCATAAATGATTGTGCTGAGTGTGGGGTGAAGCTAAGTTCTGATTTTCTCATGGCTGCCAGATCACAACAACATTACCAAAATGTCCTACAAGTTGTTGAATCCGACAGAAAGAAGCTTCCTAATCTTCGAAAGAGGAAAACTAGAGCCTAAACTAATTGTTCATGTTCATTTACAGTTCTTGAACATTTTTTATTAACGTAGTGTTCTTTTGACTTTAACTTGCTTGTATCACCAATAATGTAATGTATAAACCAGAATGTAATGTAGAAATCAATGTAATGTATCCCTGTTTTGATTATTTAACACATTTTTATTGGTTCATACTTTTGCAAACACGGAAACGGGGATATAAAATGTTTAATTTTGGTCAATTTAACTCCAATACTAAATATTGCATCAATGATGTGGACCCCCTAGATGACCACATAAATCTTTGAAATTTGGCCATATGTGCTATTTCAGGCATTGGAACAGAGTAATCATAGGGACAGATTGAAATAAAACATTTTGAAAAATCATGGGAAATTTGATGCACCCTAATATATATATATATATATACACAGGGTGGGCCGAAAGTCTGGATCCATAGGAAAATATTTATTTTAATACATAAATTACAACAAATGGTAAATACTTAAAATGAATATCAACTTTAACTCGTAAATGCGTATCCGTGATACTGTACAGTGGTTCGTACTCCAGTATAAACAACAAATTATAACAAATGCTCAAATTGGCGGCCTCTGACATCGAGACACTTCGGGATGGAATTTATGATTTTTAATAATTCTTCGAATTGACGTTCTCGAGATGCGTGTTTCATTTGATAATCTTCTTGTTGACTTTACTGGACTATTCGTTAAAGTTTCACATACCATTGCAGAGGTATTTTCATCAGTTGCAGTTTTGGACGACCAGAACGCCGTCGATCATGTACACTTCCTGTTTCTTTGAAACGTTTAAACAACTTGCCAACAGTCGCATGTGTTACTGGAGCATTTATCAGGATGATTTCTATTGAATTCGGTAGCAACTTCTCTGTGTGTAGCGCCCTGTCTTGCGTACATGAGCACAAGTTCTACCCGGTCTTCTGTTGTTAGATTCGAAGCCATTTCTGGGCTGAAATAAAAAAGTATTTGAGTATTTATTCTGGAGTACGAACTACTGTACAGTATCACGGATACGCATTTACGAGTTAAAGTTGATATTCATTTTAAGTATTTACCATTTGCTGTAATTTATGTATTAAAATAAATATTTTCCTATGGATCCAGACTTTCGGCCCACCCTGTGTATATATATATATATATATATATATATATATATATATATATATATATATACACACACACACAAAGTATTTGAAAGAATAGTTAGAGGGAAAATTTATGATTTCTTGGAGACACTGGAAAGATTCAACGAAAATCAGCACGGATTCCGTTCAGGTAGATCATGCCTATCACAACTACAGTAATAGAACACTACAACAATATCCTAGATGCAGTGGAAGGCAATGACAACTACGATGTCATATACACAGATTTTGCTGAAGCTCTCGACAAATGTGATCACGGTACAGGGTGTTTATAAAGTCCCTATCTATTTCAGTGAAAACGTAGCAAAAAGGGTAAAATTCAAAAACAATATAATAGAAGGCATACATTTAATGAATACTTAAGCATATGATTCTACACGAGCACCATCAGTATCTCCACACAGTTCGAATCTGTTAGCAGCATTGCGGAACACATTTTGGAGCATGACATGGGTTATTTTTGTAAATACTGTTACAATACGAGCACATAAATCTTGCAGATCTGTAACCCTCGTTTTGATGGACGTTTGATTTGATAAAGCCCCATGCAAAGAAATCCAAGGGCGTTAGGTCAGGAAATCGAGCCGTCCAGGGCCTGTTGCCTCCACGTCCGATCCACCGATTTGGAAATCGTTCATTTAGGTACTCCCGAACAATGTTTGCGTAATGACAAGGTGCCCCATCTTGTTGAAAGACGACAGTTTTTAAAATGCCATCTGAATGAAGCTGGGACATTTACGTGCTCGTATCGTAACAGCAGTTAGAAAATAACCCCCGTCATGCTCCAAAATGTGTTCCGCAATGCTGCCGACAGATTCGAACTCTGTAGAGATACTGGTGGTGCTCATGTAGAATCATATGCTTACGTATTCATTAAATGTATGCCTTCTATTATGTTATTGAATTTTGCCCTTTTTGCTACATTTTCACTGAAATAGATAGGGACTTTATAAACACCCTGTATAATAGCACATAAAATGAAATATATGGGAATAACAGATAAAGTCGGAAAATGAATTTACAACTTCCTCAGAGAACGTTTACAGGTCGTCAAAATCAAGGTATATCATCATCAGAATAGGAAGTACGCAGCTCAGTACCACAAGGGACAGTACTGGCCCCATTCCTGTTCATTATCATGCTAACAGACATAGACAGTGGAGTAAACAGCAACAATATAGTAACATCTTTTACAGACGATACAAAGATCAGCAGAAAAATCAGCGATGTAAATGAAGTGGAGGCCTTGCAGAGGGACACGAACAAAAATACAAATGGTCAGAAGACAACAACATGACATTTAACACCGAGAAATTTCAGCTCTTGAGATATGGTAGAAAAGAAGAACTTAAACAGACTGCATATTATGCTCCAGATAGACAGGAAATTCAGAGAAGCATGAAAGCGATCGATCTGGGGGTAATAATGACCGATGATGCCAAATTCGAAACAAAATCAGATAGCGATAAATATAGCAGAGAGAGTCGCGGGACAGGTACTAAGAACGTTCAAAAGAAGGGACAGGACAGTAATGATTCCCCTGCTAAAAACACTGATTACACCAAAACTTGAGTACTGCTCAGTTTTGACGTCCCCATATAAAAAAGAAAACTAATAAACTAGGAGAAACGCACACATTTCACAGCCAAGATTGATAGCTGCAAAGAACTCAACTACTGGGAAAGACTACATAAACTAAATCTGTACTCCTTGGAAAGAAGAAGAGAGAGGCACACCATAATCTTTATATGGAAAATGATCGAGAAACTGGTACTAAACCTAAAACTAAACCCAATTACCATTCAAACAACACTGGAAAATAGGAAACGCAGAATGTGTAGTGTTCCCAAATTAAAGGCCCGGCAAGGGACCTCCTCAACACTGAAGGAAAATTGCTCGGTTTTCCCCTTCAATTTGCCAGCTACCTGGGCGCCACTGGTATGTATAAAAATGAAAAAAGTGGTGCTGGTTAAGAAGAGCTTACGGTGCCACACTATCTCATCCCTTTTCTGTCCAACTCTGAAACGCAGGGGTTAATTGGCATTCTCAGTCTTTCATCTACTCAACCAGTCAACTCTGGAATAACCTTTATCAACCCATCTTTTTCACTGTCTTTGACCTCCATTCTTTCAAATGCGGAGTGTCCAGGCATCTTGAAAACTCTGGACTTTGATTTCGGTTCTCTTTTCCTCCTTCTATGGAGGCATGAATTTTTGCAGGCGTTCGCCCTTCGCTCCTCCTTCCTTTATTAAAAAGTGGACTGATAACTGGTAGAAAACAATGGGTAATAAAAAAGTGGGGAAGAGTTAGATATTCCTTAGGTATCAGTTTTGGGACGAGCATTTTCCATAATTTGCCGAGGATACTACTCGTAAAATTGTAGGCAGAGCAATTTCTGGTCAGGATAAAGATAATTAGTAGAGAGAGCTCAATAATTTGCAGTAGTAGTCTACCAAGTGGCAAATGCAGTTAAACGTCTACAGGTAAATGTAAAATTATTATGTTATTTTTAAAAACTTGATTTATTTACTTCTCTGCGCTTTCTTTTCAGCGTTTTCCTTTTCTTTCCGTTATCACTCGTTTTCGCTGTCTTTATACGGACGCGGGGTAGCCCGCTTGAGCCGGTGGGCGCCATTAATCTTTCGAACAAACGAAGAGACCGGGGATAATTACACACTATTATTTTCTATTTACTGACTTTTTATTTATACCGAAACAATTTGGACAAACGGAGTAAAGCGAGTGCAGAATTAGCGTTAACAGTTAATCGCGGATAGAGACTTTTTAATATTTTAAGTTTACAATAACAGTAATACGACAGACCACCTAATCGGGGCAAACCCGCCCGAAGACTGGATTTTTAGAGCATTTTGCCTTCTCTGGGCCCATCTCAGGTGTTGACAACCAGCATTTTATATTCTTAATTTCAAACAAAAAACATACTGGAACCTGGGTTACTGGAGTATCAATGTGGCTTTCGTGCAGGCCGGAGTACTATAGATCAAATTTCAGCCATAAGACAATATCTTGAGAAGAGCCGCGAATTCAATTTGGACCGCTTCATATGTTTTTTTGGATCTGGAGAAGGCATTTGATAGTGTGCCCAGGGAGAAGCTATAGGTGGTTTTGAGAGTGTGTGCCACCCAAGCTTCTGAGAGCAGTAATGAGCACCTATAGGGTCTCCCAGAGCACGGTGGTGGGATCGGAGGAGTGGTTTGATATAAGTACAGGAGTTAAACAAAGGAGTGTTCTATCACCCATTTTATTTATTGCCTACATCAACAGGGTTATGGAACACAACTGAGGAAATTGAAGAGGAAATAGAAATTTTTGGATATGCTGATGATGTGGCTGTTGGGACTAACACAGCACAATCCCTCGAGAGAATTATGCAGAGGTGGAATGAGAGATAGAGGGAGTATGGACTGAAACTGAATTATGATAAAACTGAATATATGGTGGTAACGAGGGGAGCGAACGAGGATGGAATCTTTGTTGGGGAAAGGGAAATGAAAAAGACGGACACATTTAAATACCTTGGTAGTGTGATAGCAAATGATGCGGGTATGGATGCAGAGGTGAATGAAAGAATTGCTAAATATAGCAGAAATGTTTCCTTCCTGTACCCCCTATTGAAAGATCAAAACATCCCTAAAAAGGTAAAGACTCATATATACTCAACAATATTGAAACCAATCTTACTATATGGCAGCGAGACTTGGGCCCTAACCACAAGGACGAGGGGAAAACTGCAAGCAGCTGAAATGAGGGTCCTGAGATTGATAGAAGGAGTAAGTAGATTGGATAAAATAAAGAACACTGAAATAAGAAGGCGATTGGATGTAACTTCGGTTAATGAGAATATTGAGAGGAACCAACTGAGATGGTACGGGCATGTCCAACGAATGCCGATGGAAAGGACAGCAAGAAGAATGCTGGAATTGGCCCCTCAAAACAGAAGACCAGTTGGAAGACCAGTTGGAAGACCCAAGATCCGATGGATGGATAACATCAAGAGTGCTGTCGAGAAGTGTGGAATCAGTCTCCAACGGGCGAACTTGATGTGTGGAGATCGTGAGGCATGGAGGAGTCTCGTCCGAGGGCTCCCAACTGATAGACCGCTTTAGGTCTACCAGGCACCTGGTAAGAAAGGTAAGAAATTTCAAACAAACCATTATTAATTCTTATTTACGTACAAACCATAAATAAATTTCTTAGTAAACATTATTTTCTTCTTTATTAAACAAAACATTCTTAAATTCTTATTAGGCATGATTATCTTTATTAAAAAAAACAATACACGACTTATGAATATAGGGTGTCGGAATATGACGATTCTTTTATTTATTGTCATCATCTTCCAGGTTCAGTCAATGACGTTTACCACCTTACTAAATTCTGACTGCGAGTTACCACAATATTATCCTTCAGTCAATCTGCGTCCCCTCCCTCAATCCGTTGAGAGAATGGAATGTTTATAAATCACACGTGGAAGGATATAAATGACGATTAGTTACCTTTGTCCTTTTATTTTTATACGATCAGTTCAGTTAGTTATTTGGTTTCTTTTACAATGCACATTCATTAAAAAATCAAATCCTTTACACTACACTTGTTTGGAGAATTGTAAAATGAAACAAATGCTTTCATCAAAAAGCTAAGGGGCCCAGCCGAACCGGCTGCCCCAAGGGCGAAACACTTACTGCCTCACTGACTCTCTCAAGGTGGTTTTTTCCCTTTGTCCTGGAGAAACCTCCATGGTGCCACGTATTACAAAAGATTATTAAACTTTGCAAAATCCTACTCTAATAATGACATTAGCAAAAGAATTTATACAATTGTAGTTTTTACACTAACTCTTTTATGTGATTTATAATAATCGAAAGGAACATTTAGAATTTAGGAATCTCTGTTTAAGATTATAGAGGTGACTACACTGTTTTCGTTAGGGTTAGAGAAAAAGGATGCCAAGCGATGTACTGGGCATCTGAGGCACTTTATACAATATTAAAAATTTAACGGATTCATATTTTAATTTATAAGAACAGAATAATATCTTTTAAAGGATTAATACTTTAATTTATACAAACAATGATATTTTTAAATTTCAACGAAAATTTATTGTCCTGTGGAAAACCTTTTCCACATAGGATATTACAGTCTGGCAGGGTTTCCCAACCTTTGTAGGTGGACGTACCACGTTTCGTCACCTTGTTTTTTATAAGTACTAACAAAGGGGGCCCTACGGGCGTATTTAGCTAGACCTGCGGTGCTGGGGCCTTCGGCCTTAGCAGTTGGAGGGCCTGCGGTCCCCCAATTACTGGGGAGTCAATTATTCAATCAATAAAACTATAGAAAAGAACGCAGCTATGAAAATCTTAACGCACTCGAGTAAAAAGTTGAAACAAAGCAAAGCGCATTTATTTATATGGCCAGAATCGCTTAATAGTAAATAGGCCTTACATGCTGTCTACAGACAGACAGGACTGCCTTTTTATAGTATAGATATCACCGTTCAGGAAGGAAGATGCAAGTACCATCTAATCAAAATTGTAGGGAGGTGACTGGTGTTCAATATTGAATTTTCAGCATTATTTAAGAAGCTATATTTATTCTAATGATATTGATCGACATTTGTACTGAATCAAAATCTTGATTTTGGCCCTGCACGTTGTTAAATAATTCGTTAAATAATTTGAAAACTACCTCATGACAAATCGGAAAAAATGCAAACCCACAGTCAGAAACGTTGCCGATTAATTATTCATTTACAGCTAATATTACTTTTGAAAAAAATTATCATTAAAGTACTTATGAATTAGCAAGCTACGTATTTATGACCCTCTTCCATATTACTTAAAACAGTTCCGCGTACCACAGGTTGGGAATCGCTTTCGTACAGTACCTAACTATATTATGGCAAATAAGTGTTAAATGTGGGCTTTGAGGAAAAAGATTGTGATTCAGGAGTCATTACTATAATCAGAGATGGAGAAGATACCTTAAAAAATGTATCTTACAATAAAATATAAGGTATCTTATTTTGCATCTAAGATACAACATACAGAATACTTTTTAGGAATTTTAAGAAGAGAGCAAAGTTCAGAAATTAGAGAGACGTATCTAAGATAATTTTCTGGATACAAGGTATTTCTCTAATCAGTTTGAGTTTAGAGACTAGAAATAATAAGACAAAAATAACTTTCAAATTGTTTAAATCAGTGATTTATCATCTATTGTACGCTGGACTATTTTAGGTGATACGCAACTTGCTAATTGATAATTATTTTGATAATGTTTTCAAAAGTAATATTAGTAATTTGTAGGCCAGGTAGATTTCATATTACTGAACGATAAGTGCAAGGCCAAAATCAAGATTTTTATTCAGTACAAATGTCGATTTATTATTAGAATAAATTAACCTTTTTGATAAGGCAGAAAATTCAAGATTAAACACCGCAGTACCCTCTCTAGGTGGTAGTGCACCTTCCTTCCTTCCTTAACCCTCAAACGCTACCAGGGGTATTGGTGTACCCCAGTACCCCAGGTATTGGTAGCGTAATTTTTATAATGGGTAAGGTTTAAGGGCTAATGGTGGTATTTAGAAACGCATGGTGGCTTAAATCATTATAGTTTCATTAACATGCCTAAAATTAGTTTCGGTATGTAAAGAAAGACTGAATTTAATTCTTAGTGATTAACACCAAGTCACGACAACGGGGATTGAGATTCGTTAAACGTATCTTGTATCAAATATACCATTTTGAGATACAAGATACAGATAAATTTGTATAAAAAATACATGATATAACACACTTTTATATCATCATTTATCAGTGAATTAACTTGTAATGATGTCACCGAGCAGTGTGTGTTTTTTGAAGTATGAACTTGTTCAGATTTTTTTTATATAAGAATTAACTAAAAATATAAATGTAGTTCAGAAAAGAATGAAATGAACACCCTTAACTTTAGTTAACTTTATTAGGCACACAACATGCATTTAAGATGTAGATATACACCAGTTAAACTCATCAGTTAATATTGCGTAGCGTTTCCATGGGTTTTATGAAAGGCTCTATGAAGCATTGAGATGTTCGCTGTTACAAACTTACATTATCTGACATTTCTCCAAGTAGTGTGTGTGAATTGGGACTACCTAGTCACGGGACCACAGGTGATATATTACGAACACAAATTGTAAGGAGACTTTTCAAGGATCTACAAATTCTTTTGATGTACGACAAATTCTGGTTTAACTTCAACACAGATTTGCACGTAAATCGACTGTTTTGTTAGTTTTTGCGTGTTCATCTTACTTTAACAGGTTCTGTAAAGACATGCATGCAAAAAAAAAAAAAAACCTGCAGAAATAATACACGTCTAAAAATAATAATTCCGTGCCTTTACTGTTTAATGTGAAGTCACTAACTTGTGTACTAGACACACACACACAATATATATATATATAGTGTGTGTGTGACCGCATTATGGAGGCTAGGTACCCTGGGTACTATTTGTTAGTTATAGTCCTGCGATGTACAATAGTAATGTAACATGCAATTCGACGAGTCTTCTCCAAGGTGGGAATGTAGGCAACGCTTTATTTATTCAATTTAACCGACGCCCTTCTACAGTTTCTGTTTCCTCGAAGATCACACACGGTTACGTCGTGGCCAGTGTCGTAACACCGCTTCCCGGAAACCAGCGAAGTTAAGCGACATTGGGTCTGGGTAGTAGTTGGATGGGAGACTGTCCTCCGCGCCCAGATTATGTAGCGACCCGTAGTTCGGGTCCCACGTAAAGCGGTAGGTCCCCTCCGCCATATGACCTTAGATGTTGCGAAGAAGGTTAAACAGCCCTAATTAAATAATCGAAGATTACACACTTTTGTTGTTGTCATACATCACAAATCAATTTATTGCTCTTGACGTTAAACTCAACCTTTGGTCAATAATTTGACCTTTCCATTGAATTTAAAATGAGTGAAGGAAATACAGACGATTTCCGTTCCAAGATAATGTATAATTCTGTATAATGTTTATTTATTATAGCGAAAAATGACCTTTAAGTTTCAAATGAAATTACAAATTAAAACAAATCAAATGCATCGAGAGAATTCAACAATATTTCAAACTAATTTCAATAGCAAAAACTATGAAATTTACTTAAAGTAAGTCATTAATTCTTTACAGATATCACAAATTAAAGTTCTTTACTCTATTTGATGATCAAAACAAGAATTACGCAACTATACAAAATTGAAATAAACTTTAACAATATTCAAGGAAATATTTCAGCGACGAACAATCAACCACAGTCTATTTACGGAGAAGCGTTGCTCAGCCACAAAAAAAGTAATGAGATTTCTCCGAATTAAGCTGTGCAGGGGTTCTTATAACAAAAACTTTAGGTGGGGTTAAGTACAAATGACAACTTACAAGAGGGGACTAATTTATATATATATACACATGAAATCACTTTAGATACCAGCGAAGCAACTATCGTCATTGGTAGAACAGTTAATGGGTGGAAATATCGTTAAACCGATGGAAAGGGATCTTAAAGGGTTTCTTTGGCATCTATAGAATGATTCGTCTCTTGGTTTTTAAACAAAGTTTTTGTTTATTTATGAGGATGTAGGCTACATTCCTACATGTTACATTGCTGATAGGGCACGGTTATGATTAACCAATTAATCAGTGTTTCAAATTTTTAGAAAATGATGAAAAATGATTAACTTTCCCCATAATTTCAACATCATTTTACCATAAAGTTTGTAACGTGACATTTGATTTTAGCTCCTTGTTTGCGTGTATAAACTGACTAATCGGCTCATGCCTGATTTCTTGAATTAAAACAAACTGAATAGATGAACAAAATATATGTTTTCTTCGGTCTTATCTCACGCAACAGAAACAATAAAGCTCTTTTTTACCCTTTTCACAAGCATTTAATTTTTAATCAGTTAATCATCATTAATTAATTAGAAAATTTCATCAATCATCACTTTTTCCCAACAATGATGAATTTAACCATTGCTCATAAAATCAGACGGTTTCAATTACGTTTCGATAAAGATGATTCGCGCTTTGGTTATTACTCTTGAGTTATACTAAGAATTAACATAAATTATAAATTTTTTTATATATTTCATAGATAATGTATCAACGTAGTTATCTACAAATGGAGTCAAGTCATTCAAATTTTTCCTCAATTATGAGTGGAGTTAATTAAGTCATTCAAATTTTTCCTCAACTATGAATGGAGGTCAAAGTCATTCAAATTTTTCCTCAACTATGAATGGAGGTCAAAGTCATTCAACATTTCCTCAAATGAATGCAAAGGATAAAATTAGTAATTTACTAAGAAATATTAAAGTTGTTAATTATCACATCCATTTATGAAAAGGATCTGGTTTGTATGACCTATATATATATATATATATATATATATATATATATATATATATATATCAGTCAATGTCTAAAATCAGGCTATTTATAAATTGACTGAAATTTTAGGCAATGTGTCAAATTAATGATACACACAAAACCTAACCGGATCTTTTAAACTATTTCCCCCCCAACTTCAGAGAGGGGGGGGGGCATAGTTTAAAAGGTCAATATTAGGGGGGAGATAATTTAACAGGTTTTACTTATCTTATTTACATAAGAGAATTTTTAAGATATGTATATAAGATAGATACAGATCTTGAAAATTCTATTATATTCAATCATATTTCCGGTTTAGAGAGAACCATTATTTACGTAGGATAAAATTTGAATGCCCGGTTAAGTCAACTGTACGCCCTTGACGAGTGGTTATGTTTAGTCGTGATATTTTCGTTAGTTTTAACGAAAATATCACAACTAAACCTAACCAATCGTCAAGGGCGTACAATTGACCTAACCGGGCATTCAATAATTTTACCGTAGGTTTCGATATATATATATATATATATATATATATATATATATATATATGATGAATAAAACCACGAAGGGAAAAGAAACACAAAGGGGTGCTCAAGCGCTTTCGTCTAATGACATCCTCAGGAACACTGGTTTGTATGACCTATATATATATATATATATATATATATATATATCAGTCAGTGTCTAAAATCAGGCTATTTATAAATTGACTGAAATTTTAAGCAATGTGTCAAATTAATGATACACACAAAACCTAACCGGATCTTTTAAACTATTTCCCCCCCAACTTCAGAGAGGGGGGGGCATAGTTTAAAAGGTCAGTGTTCCTGAGGATGTCATTAGACGAAAGCGCTTGAGCACCGCTTTGTGTTTCTTTTCCCTTCGTGGTTTTATTCATCATAAATATTTTTCACGTGTCACTTTCGTGAAATAATTTTTCATATACAGTGGAACCTCGCTTAACGAGTGCCTCGTATAACGAGAAATTCGTATAACGAGCCAAAAGAATGGGGGAAAATTACCTTGCATAACGAGCGACACTTTGCTTAACGAGCAAAATATTTCGTCAAAATTTAAAGCGTAGACAAAAACAAATGTCTCTAGACAGTTTCCTCGTGAAAAAGGATCCAAAAGAAAGTGAAAGTGCCTCTAAAAAATTTAAAGCTAGTGACTGTGAGCTCGTCGAGAATGTTATTGCATTGAACGAAGACGATTCTCCTCCTTCCCCTCAATAACCCTCTCCTCCTCCCCTGTCTCTTCATTTCCTTTGCGTGCGTCAGGAGCACCTTCTCTCTTCGTAAGTTATTTATAAATTTCACCGTTTACTAATTATTTACATTCTCTTTTGGGTTAATTTTTATTAATAATCTTTTCATTTCATGCAATAATAATTTAAAAAACGCCTTTAAATATCATTATAAATATTATTTTAAGTATTTTTTAAGCATGGAACGCATTATCATATTTTACATTGATTCCTATGGAAAAAATTGCCTTGCTTAACGAGCATTTTGCATAACGAGCACAATTCGGGAACGAATTATGCTCGTTAAGCGAGGTTCCACTATATATATATATATATATATATATGCCCGGTTAGGTCAACTGAATGCCCGGTTAGGTCAACTGAATGCCCGGTTAAGTTCATTGAATGCCCTTGACGATTGGTTAGGTTTAGTCGTGATATTTTCGTTAGTTTTAACGAAAATATCACGACTTAACCTAACCAATCGTCAAGGGCGTACAGTTGATCTAACTGGGCATTCAAATTTTATCCTATGTAAATAATGGTTCTCTATTTATTATATGTTTGCAATAAATAATAAATTTGTTGTTATTGTTTTCTTATTTTGGTTAATTTGCAGAGTTTAAACTTTGGGGGGATATAGTGAAAAGATCAACATTGGGGTGGTGATTGTTGAAGAGTATGTTGGGGTGAAATAGTTTAAAAGATCAACCTAACCTAACCTTTCTGGTAATACTGCATATGCATGTCCACTGGCACTTCCCAATATGCTGCCTAAAAATTCGTTAGGTTAGGTTTTGTGTGTATCATCAACTTGACAAATTGCCTAAAATTTCAGTCATCTTACAAATTGCCTGATTTTAGACAATGACTAATATATATATATATATTAGTCATTGTCTAAAATCAGGCAATTTGTAAGATGACTGAAATTTTAGGCAATTTGTCAAGTTGATGATACACACAAAACCTAACCTAACGAATTTTTAGGCAGCATATTGGGAAGTGCCAGTGGACATGCATATGCAGTATTACCAGAAAGGTTAGGTTAGGTTGATCTTTTAAACTATTTCATATATATATGCCGACCAGAAGTTCCTTTCCTCACGTCCGCAAACATCTGAGAATCATCAGTTCGAAAACACAAGTGATTTTCAAGGAGAAAAAAACAAAAGGATGTTTTGTCTTCTGCGAAAAGGCCCGCGAAAAGTTAGCATCTTCCTAACCTAGTAGCCTATATAAGCCACAGTTCACTAAACTAGCTCTCACTTTGCTCGTTACTCCTCCACGTGAATCTCCTCTCTCACATAGCGGCGTTCGACCTCAGCCGGCCTAGTCCTTCAAGCAACACCTCAACTATAATTTTATTCCCGCTGGAAGTATAACTCTACCGGCGTCATCCTTCTTACCCTGGCTTCACTCATTCTTCACCACAATTCGATCGGCGCCCGTTCAACAAGTATCTCAACAGGCCCTCAGCACATCCTCCTTCACGTAGGCTCTCAACACTTCAGAGTCACCCCACGGCGAAACGAAAGACGTTAAACCTTCACTTAGGTTTATTCAGTCTCCAGAGCTACTCAGCGTTGCGGTAAGCCTCTTGTCGGCCCTCACTCGGCCTGCAGTGTTTTGTTACGTCATGCTTCCAAACTCAGCCTAATCGCGTAGGCCGTAGAAAGTGTCTTCAATACCGTTCAAATTAACTCTCCCGTTGAGACCGCAATAGGACTATTCAAGTGTTGTACCAATACCGTAGTTTTTGTATCACTTTGTTATTGTGTTCATTCATATCACTTGCTTATTTTGCATCCGATTATTTACGTGCTCCTTTATGCATTTCATTTGTACCGACCTAATCCATTTACTGTACCATACCGTAATTTCATTCTTTCATTGGCTTAATCACTTATTCTGTGTTCACCTCTGTATATCTCATTAGCCTACCCAGGGCCACCGAGAGGGCGGGGAAGCAGGGTTAAATCCCCGGCGCCCGGAAAGAGGGGGGATAAAATCTAAAAATATTAATAAAGCAATTGATTAAATAACAGAGGAAATATAATTAATGAACATACATTTTATAGATATTATCGTAGGTAAACTGAAACAGATAAAATATTATCTGCAGTCCACCAATGCCCAAGACAGACTGACACATCTGGGAACCATTGTAATTTAAAGCCAGTTAGCCCGTACTTTAAACTTCATCATAATCATTTATCACTTTGCTAGAGAGAAGGCAAAGAAAGCACACTTCTAATTATGAAAATCTTGCAGTAAACAATTATCTTGCATGCATGGACTGCTACTGCATTTGTAAATTGTATGGTGATACAATTAATATAATTAATTCGAAAAATAAATGGTAATTTTCTTCTGAGTTGTTTATTCATGCTGTATGTTTTGAATAGTGACTTGGACATATAATCAGTTTGCTTGTTACGTACACAAAAAACATTCATAATAAAATACTGAGTAAACAGGGGGGCCCATATACCAATCCTTCCCAGGGGCACGGGGCAGCTCTCGCCGGCCCTAAGCCTACCTGAATTAGTGTACTTACTTAACAATTAGACTGTATAACCATTTTCTTAATGTTAATAATCAGTCATCTTTAGCATAGTGTAAATACCGTTATATAATTGTTAATTCACTGTGAACAAATAATTGATTTATTTTCCTAATTAAACACAAAACAACAAAGTAATTTCTCTGCTTATTAATTATTGTTTGTTTGGCTGTAGGCCAAGCTGGTGACCCTAGTTACTCATTTCAATTTAATTCAGTAATTATAGTAAGCCTACTTTCTTAGCCACCTCAAACTAGGTGAGGTACCCGGCGTTGCCGGGTTAATTGAATGCCCGGTTAGGCCAACTGAATGCCCCCAAAAAACCCTCACCCCCTTTATGCAACTTGGGGGCTAACACCCTCCCCCATTACCCCCACCCATCCCCCACCCTTCCACCATTACTGCCCGGGATAAATTCCACAGACAGACCGGCTAAACTACAGAAAAGAACGCAGCCGTGAAAATTTGAGCTTCATATTGTGTCAAGATTTCTGAATCTGATCAGATATCCCCCAAAACCCCCCTGACCAAATAATTGAACTCCTAATTACTGTCGGTTCAATTGTTTGGTCAATAAAACTATAGAAAAACACAGTCAAGAAAATCTTGAGCTTCACATTTCCGTCCGTAATGCAGACAACAGGCTGACCGACTCTGTGTTGACATTCTTCATCCCATAAGAGGTTCCCGTGCCAAATTTGGTAGCTCTAGGTCAAACGGTTTGCGCTTGCATAAAGGACAGACAGACAGAAAGGCGAAAATATATATATATATATATATATATATATATATATTATACAGTCAAAGTGTGTAACCAGCCATTTCGCGAAATGACTAAAATCTTCAGCCATTACGCGAAATGGCTGAAATTCCACCTTGGTCGTTTCGTGAAATGGCTAAAATGACTTTTGTCATGAATTCATAGAAATAACAAACATCACCATAAAATTGGAAAACTATTTAACTAACTAAATCTGCTAAAACATACATACATCCACAGGTCTGTTCAATAAGTGAGAAACGCACTTCAAATACACATTTGAATTTTCAATAGTGAGGTTTTCAAATACTAACCGGACCTTCAATGTTATTCCGATGTCCGCCATTGAAGGCTCGGTTAGGTCAACTGTATGCCCTTGGCAAATGGTTAGGTTAAGTCGTGTTATTTTCGTTAAAACTAACGAAAATAACAACTTACAAGATCATTTGCCCGGTTAGATCAACTGTACGCCCTTGACAGTTGGTTAGGTTGTGTTATTTTCGTTAGTTTTAACGAAAATAACACGACTTAACCTAACCAATTGTCAAGGGCATACAGTTGACCTAACCGGGCAAATGATCTTGTACGAAATGACTAAGGTGGAATTTCAACCATTTCGCGTAATGGCTGAAGATTTTAGTAATTTCGCGAAATAACAAAGTTTCAGCCATTACGCGAAATGGACTAACAATTAACATATATATATATATATATATTATATATATATATATAATGTGCTTACCCTTTTGACGTAGAGGTACGTATTTTACCATGATAATTTTTATGAGTATTTATTTCCTGGGGAAACACGTTCCTATTTACATTAAAGTGTTACACATAAAATTAAAACTTAATCATTATCCATTCCCGGATCGTTTAGGAGAGCAAATGTTAAGAAAATATAAATAAAATAAAAAGTTTTTAAAGTTGAATTTACATAATATTATCAGAGAAGACCAGCTTTAACAATACCATACTAAACTATTCTATTATAGAAATCTTAAAAGTAAATAATTAAGATAAAAAAAAGCGCTAAACTTCAGGCCAATGTTTAGTAGTCAGGAAGGATGTGTATTCATCATGAATGATGTCACTATCCGCTTCAGCATTTGAACTTCAGAAAAAGCGCGTGATACAAAATGTTTAAGCTTGTTGAATTTAATTGCCTTTTCGCACAAGGAGCGATTAAGGAGTTTGATTTTCGGTCGTGTGTGTGTGTGTGTGTCTTTGACGATTATCTCGAAGAAAATACGGACAAGGTTGGGACTGATATGAATGATATTTTGCTGACGGAGGTTTGCATCTCCTGATGCCTTTCTAGGTTAATATTGTTTTTGTGAAAGTATTACAAACCTACTTTTAATAGTTTTCCGTCTTTATTATATTTCACATTTTCTTTGAAGAAAGAGAACAACTTTTTCAGGGGATACTAATAAATTGTTTATACGTAAACTATCTATAGTCGGGTCTCGTATTACGCGAGGGATAAGTTCCTGGAAAGCCTCGCTTAATCCGGAACATTAAGTCTATATTTACAAATTAGATGGAGGATCATCAGCTTCTTCCTCTTGTGATGAGGTGGTGGAAGTTGAGAGAGCTCCTGCAGAAACACGTTTAAAGAACGATGTAATCTTCTGCTGCTTCGCGTTCTTCTGCAAGTCTTTGTGGAGCTCTTTTTAGCATGAAATAAGTTGATCAATGCCTCTCTTGAAATTAAGGGATCGCTCCATGATCGGGTCCAATTCCATCATCCTATCGCCCAAATTTCGAGCATCATTCAGGAACTCCTGTAAGGTCTTTGCAGTGAGGGCTGGCTTGGCGGGCTCGTCGTCGTCCTCCTCATCACTGCTGGATGATGCAGCAAGCTGTTCAAGCTCCTCATTGCTGGGCTCTTCCTGGTGAGAATCGAGGAGCTCAACCACCTCTTCGTCCTGGATGTCGCCTTCTCCTCCAAGCTGCTTCGCCAGATTGACGATTTGATTGAGAAAAGTTTTCGCGTATACGGCGTTTTATATTAGTGTTCTACGGATAATTGCTCAGGTTTTATAATTCGCGTATACGACGTTTCACGTAATCCGGACTCGCGTAATACGGGACCCGACTGTGCTCGGAAATGTTACATAAAAACATTTATGAAAACCTTTTCATTTCTTTTAATAAGTAAAATGTGAGAGAATATTATTCCTTTCATTTTAATTTATATGCAGTATGTTTCATTAAAAGTGTGATGAATAAAATAGCTCATATTAGGCCTTCTGTGAGTAATGAAGTTACGTTTTTCAAATTCAAATAGTTAAGATTGAAGAATATCTATATATCTATATATGTAATAGGTTTGTTTTTAGGAAATCTTAATTTAATGATTTGATGATAAAAAGGAAAACAAACTTACCATTCTGTTTCGTGTTGTAAACGTTTCATAATAACATTTCTATCTTCAGTGTGATAAAACTTAAAAAAAACAACTTATCGCGCTTTCCATCTGAGATCCTCTTGCCAAATTATTCCATCAAGAAATCGCATTTCTCCAAAAAATTTTAAAACTATTTATTAAAAATTAATTCCTAGAACAAATTAGAAAATCCCAACAAAATTTATCGGGCCTCTCTTAGTATCCTCCTTAGCCGCAGATACAGGAGGCGGTGGGCGCGGGGTCGCGCGCTGCCTCTTTTTCTGGTGTCATGTAAATATTGGCAAAGTGGGTCTAAAGTGGGCCCTACGGGCCCATTTAACGAGACTTGCGGTGCTGGGGCCTTTGGGCTCAGTAATTGTGTGTGTGTGGGGTGTGGGGGGGGGGGGGACTGCGGTCGCCTAATTACTGGGAGTCAATTATTCGGTCAATAAAACTATAGAAAGGAACGCAGCCATGAAAATCTTAAGTTTCGCAGATCTTGATGCATTGAGTTTGGATGTAAAGCTTAAGATTTTCATGGCTTACAAGGATATCATGTGCCGTCAGGCTCACCGCGTATCCTTTTCCACAAAATCCTGGATCCGCGCTTGATCCTTGAGGTGTTAAGGTGATTTGGACATGTTGAAAAAATGGGAAATGACCGTTGCGAAAAAAAGAGTGTACAAGAGTGTTTGCGAAGGTAGGAGGAGAAACAAAACGTATAATCTTTATTCAGTGAAAGAATACAAGTGACGGAGGGAGTTTTACGATATTTTTCAGTATAATTTTGATATCACATATGACATTTATTCTTATCTCTTCTAATTTATTCTAATCTAAATATGCCGTTAGACGGATGGAAGCTTTTTAAGCGAAATTCAAAATTAATATGATTTAGTTTATTTATTACACAAGAGACGTGCAAACAAATAGATGGACAAATGGACATAGTAAACGATTACGTGGGTAAACGTGGAGTTGATCTGCAAGATGCACGAGAAGTGGCTGCAAGTTGGTTAAAATGGAGACATGTTAAAAACATATATTTTCGGGACTCTCGGTCTTTTTATTTTTCACAAGGTCTGGAAACGCCACCACGCATGGCGTATGAAGAACCGCAGGCAGTGGTGTAGTGCTAAATAAAGAAGTGAGGGAACGCATTTTGAAAGTGTTACTCAGATGCGGGGGGGGACAATGGCGAGCGCGGCGAGCCCATACAGCTGGGGGTCCGGGGCACTGTAAGAGTGTAAGCCCCCCGGGAAATCTTTTGAAATCTGACCAATTTCAGGGATATTTTGAGGTCATATGCACTGGATATTAGAATATATTCCAAGGTTGAAGATGCAGTATTTTCAGTGTCATTAGATATATGACATCCAGTACGATCAATAAAAATAGCTAACAACTGGAATGATTAACTAAAAATAAAAAAGTTAACAACTGGTACGCCGTGGTGACTGTTTCACCAGATCTTTATAGGCTAGCATTGCCTCAGTCGAAGCTAAAAGAAATGAAACAGTTAATGATTCTTTCTCATATTTCTTCTAGGGGTGGGAATTAAAATTTCATGACATTAGAGATTTGTAAGTTCGGATTTATTTGAAATAGTGAGGGAACGCCGTTCCGTCTACCAAAAAAAGTAAGGGACTACACTACTGACCGCAGGTGTGGAATTTTGCCATGTGCGGGGAAGGTGGGGCGCTCGCCACCAGAGTGCCTGTATAAATGAATGTGTACGGTTCACTTTCTGACTTTTCTCCCTTTCACTAACTTCTGTACTTTACATTTCGAGTTGTTTTCTGCCTTCTCACCCCAAATCCTTGGGGTACGTAAGTTTTATACCCGTTCAACTTTTATTTGAGTTAATTTTCCATTATTATTCTCATTATTAACAACTTAAGTTCGCAATTTATCTTATACAAGTTTACCTGCATTTTATTAACTTAACATATTATCAAAGGTGGGCAGTTGCGCCGCAGATATACGTTAAATGCAAAGGTGGGCAGTTGCGCCGCAACATTTTTGGTTGCGCTTGCGCTTGCGGCGCAACTTTTTGAAAAGGGTTGCGCTTGCGCGTGCGGCGCAACTATTTCAGCAGAGTTGCGGTTGCGGTTGCGGCGCTACAAAAATTGTTGCGCGTGCCCACCACTGCATATTATTCACTTTTAAAAAAAAAGCGTTACTTTTATTACTAAAAGTTTTATCGCGCTGAAAATGGAAGTTATTCCAAAATATTTCCTTTGGATATAACAGTTTTCTTTACTGCCATCTACATTTTAGCAGGGGAACTAAATTACCCACACTGAAATGTGGATTTACTATTTATCAGACTTCAATATTTATGCGTATATAGACATCTTTTAATAAATTAGGCATATATTATACTTCTTTTTATCTAACAATGAATGCAATATTTTTCAAAATTTATTCATTAAACTTGTAAGACGCGCAAATATGCCCATAAGTAGAATATAATACTCATTCCATACGCTAGTTGGCTAGTACCCAATATTCATTTGGAGAGTTAACACGTAAAAATATAAATATCACGAGTTTTATATCTTGTTATATTTCATCTTTCAATTTAGTGTTTTGCGCCCAGTTTGATGTGGATTCCTTTTGTTTGGTTACATTGAATGGAACCATTATTCAGTGGTATTCGGTAAGGAAACGTAGTGAGTGCGATAAATTACACAGTCCGCTCTATACGAGCGTATTTCTCAGTTTTAGCAAGTTCTTTTATGCGTGGATATGAAACCAAAGCATACATACAACACTGTAGGCTTTGATGAAACTAGGTATTTGTAAATATTTGCTGTATACATATATATCACTGACGTTCCGTTCATTGGTGCTCCTGAGGGCAAGCTCCAGTTTAAATTTATTATCTTTTAATGCACGATCATTACATATTGAAATTATGTAAGACTGTTTATTGAACTGCAGTACTGATCTCACCAATGAAAAAGAGCTAAGAACGCCACTGATATTATATATATAATATATATATATATATGCACACGCACCTTGGTTACCTTGGTTTTGCTTCCGCTCGAATTGTCTGTTCTGACGAGGGTACCCATTTCTCTACCAACCAATTTTTTTATTGTGTGGAAAAATGAACAGCTGGGTTTTGCTGCTCGCCGCCTGCCGTCACCAGGTCTCGATCGTGGGGCTGATATATATATATATATATATATATATAGTGAATTTCACAATTAAACACGTGAAATGAATGAATACTGCAAACCCACAAGGATAATTCTCGGACACCCTGTGTGTGTATATATATATATATATATAATTTTTAATTAAAAATTAATTTTATTTTAAAACTTATAATGTTGCGTAATTTTCCTTTAATTTTATATTAAATTCCTAAGATGTTCAGATATTCTTATAATAATTACCCAATAATTTCCTATAAATTCCAAATGCCCTTTTATTATCATATTTATGATTAACTGATAATTGTTTTATGTCTTTACGAATTTATTCACAAAAGGAATAAAACTTTGCATTTTGTTATTTCAGTTTATTTTAAACGCTGGTCATGAAGACTCGATATCGAAATGTTTGTACAAGTCGTAAAAAAATGATAGATAGATAGATAGATAGATAGGTAGATAGGTAGATAGATAAGTAAGTAAGTGTGTCTCGGTGGTGTAGTGGTTTGCGTCGCTCACTACGAATCCATCGGCCCCGCGATCGAGACCCGGTGGTGGCAGGCGGCGCGCAGCAAAACCCAGCTGTTCATCCTTCCGCATAATAAAGAAATTGTGTTGATAGATAAATGGGTACCCTGAGTAGCCTAGAGGTTAAGACGCTGGGCTGCTGCTGGTGGGGCGTGGTTCGGATTCCACATTAAACTGTGCGTCTAAGGTCGGGTGACGAGCTTGACCTTCGTCAGAATGAACAATTCGGGCGGAAGCAAAACCAAGGTTAACCAAGGATAAATAGGGAGATAGATTTAAAGCGGGAGATAGATTTAAAGCGGACGACATCAAATGAACCGATATTCACAAAATGTTATATAAAGACAGTGAAATGATGTCCTTGGCTCGGCAACCAAATTACCATTACATTGTGAGAGTATTATTAATTAAAATACTGCAAAGCAATTTTTTTATTATTATTATTTATTATTATTATTATGTAAAGGAAAAGACAGAGGAAATTAGTAGATCGCATTTACATCTATTTTCTAGCAACTTTAAAGACAGTCTCTCTCTCTCTCTCTTATATATACACACACACACACACACATACATTTGGTTAGCTACCGTCCGAATTGTTCATTCTGACGAAGGTCAAGCTTTTCACTCCACCTACAGTTTAACGTGGAATCCGAACCACGCCACACCAGCAGCCTAGCGTCTTAACCACTAGGCCACCCAGGGTACCCCCATTTATCTACCAACCACTTCCTTTATTGTGTGTAAGGATGAACAGCTGGGTTTTGCTGCGCGCCGGCTGCCGTCACCGGGTCTCGATCCCAGGGCCGATAGATTCGTACGAAGTCAGCGACGCTAAACCACTACACCACCGAGGCGCATATATATATAATATATATATATATATATATATATATAGTGTGTGCGCGTGACGATAGCAAGTGGTTGACGTGCATGGCGTTTTCCTGTAAAATTTCCTTGGCTACTTTTCCAAGGTCAAGGTACTTTTTCAACTTTTTTCTGTACCCGCCTCTGGCGGGGCAGTAGCGGAGGGTGGGAGAGTGTTTTATGCTTTTCTATCCATTTTTCTACTACTGTTACAATAGTTAAGAAATGAACAGTTTAATAACAGGAACTTCCCGCAGTGGACCGAAAAGTCCTTGAGGCTTCCTCTTGTCCTTGTAACTTCTTGTAAGACTCAGAGAGAGAGAGAGAGAGAGAGAGAGAGAGAGAGAGAGAGAGAGAGAGAGAGAGAGAGAGATCGTACAAGCCAGCATCTTTGAAAGCAATAATTTTATTAAACAAAGCCAACATGGATTGAAATAAATCTTGTTCTAGAAATTTATTGGAAGTTTTCATGATGTCATCGGTATTTATGAATGTCGTAGAGCGGCTGATATAATATATTTAGATTTTCAAAAGGGGTTTGACAAAATTCCTGAAACAATTGTCAGAAAAACTTGAAGCTCACGGAATAAGTGGTCAAGTTCTTAATTGGATAGATAATTTCGTTAACTGGTAGAAATGAGAGGGTAGGATTTACTATTTAGGGCATGGTTAATTAATAATTTAGGAAAACGTGATGAATGATGAAATTTTATAATTAATCAATGATTAACTGATTAAAATGATTAAAATTTAAATACTTCTGAAAAGAGTAAGAGCGAGCTTTATTGTTTCTGTTGCGTGAGATGAGACTGAAGAAAACATTTTGTTCAAACATTTAGTTTGCTTTAGTTCAAGAAATCAGCATGGGTGGATTAGACAGTTTATACATGTAAAAAGGTGCCAAATTCAAATGATACATTACAAAATTTAAGGTAAAATTATGGTGAAATTATGAGGAAAATTAATCATTTTCCATTATTTTCTAAAATATTTTTTTGATTAATTAATGATTGAATTCGAAACAATGATTAACTGATTAATCAGAATCATGCCCTAGTAGTAATTAATGGGAATGAGTCAGGGTGGGCTAATGTAACTTGTGGTGTTTCGCAAGGGTCCGTTTTGTGCCCAGTCATTTTCATAATATATGTTAACGATTTTGATGTGAATTTAGTGAGTAAAATTCCTAAATTTGCGGATGATACTAAAATTCCGAGTAAAGCAATTAGTTTACTTGGTAGAGAGAATCGATCTTCATCGCGATCTTAATAATTTAAGAGTGGTCTAATAAGTGGCAAATTAAATTTAATGTTAATAAATGCAAGGTCACGCATATACTCGTGGGCTACAACAACAGTGAATTCAACTACACTATGGGAAATATTGCGTTAAATGAAGCCTCTGAGGAAAATTCTTTAGGGGGTTATTGTTACTAAAGATTTAAAGTTCTCAGTAGTAAAACTAATACAGGGTGGGGCACGGGAACCAAGTGTTTTTGGAATAATCAGGAAAATGATATTTATTTTTGTAAAGAAAATATATTGGTAGAACAACATTCGTAAGAACATAGCATTTCATGTCATAATAATCATGTACCGAAAATTATATCTGGCATATGATGTCCTTGGCCGTCGACGCATTGTTGAAGGCGTTTACGAAAATTGGCCTCCACTCTTCCCAGCAGGTCTCTGTTGATTTGGATGATTTGTTGACGGATCGCTTCCTTCAATGCATCTAATGTACGGGGCTTGTCCTCGTAGACACGTGACTTGAGGTACCCCCATAGAAAGAAGTCACATGTGGACAAGTCAGGGGACCGAGGGGGCCATGCAATGTCACCAAATCTCGAAATGAGATGGTTGGGAAACAGGGGGCGAAGAACAGCCATTGACGCTCTGGCTCTGGCTCTGACGTCTAACAGTACGATTGCTGATTCCGAGTGCAGCTGAATGTCTCCGAGCAGAGCGGCCTGGGCTTTGCAACATCGCTTGTCTGACCCTTTCAACGTTCTCTGGAGTACGCACAGTGCGTTGCGGCCCCTTCGGTTTTGTTTTCATTATTGAGCCTCCTGTTCGAAGATTGTTAACCCAACGTAAGATTGTGTCACGAGCGGGAACAGAGTCATTTCGATGAATGTTGAATCTGCGGCGAAACGCACGCTGAACTGCTGTCACTGACTCGCCACTCCTAACAAAATGATCATACGCGAACATGCGGTGTTCTAACGTCCACTGCTCCATGATGGCACCTGAAAGATAAAGGTGAGTGTTAGTTAAAGTTAAATGCTATGAACCCAGGAATGGAATGCTACCTACCGCACGCCCCTCCCATTCCTAATGGCCGATTACTAGCTATTCAAAAAACACTTGATTCCCGTGCCCCACCCTTTACTATGAGTATTGGGTTTTACTTCTCGTAATTTTTAATATAAATCTAAAGATATTGTTTTGCCATATATAAGTCGCTTTGTTAGGCTCATTTAGAATATACTATACAGTTTTGGTCACCCTATATGAAGAAGGATATATATACAGGGTGTACATAAAGTCAGGATCTATTTTTGTGAAGCACTTGGAAATTATATGGAATTCAATCATAAAATGATAAAGTGGTAACATTTATTAAATAATTAAGAGTAGGATTCGACGTGACGCCCATCAGTATCCCTGCACAGCTCAAATCGTTCCGCAGCATTTCTAAACACATTCTGGAGCATTTGCGGGGTTATGTTATCTGCAGCAGTTCGTATACGTGTACGTAAGTTTTCAAGACTCGTAATCTTCGTCTGATAGACGTGCGACTCGATAAAGCCCCATGCACAGAAATCTAAAGGGGTTAAATCTGGTCATCTCGCTGGCCAAGGTCTGTTGCTTCCGCGTCCGATCCAGCGATTTGGAAAACGTCCATTTAGATAATCCTGAACAATTTTGGCATAGTGACAAGGAGCACCATCATGTTGATAGACGACAGTACTAACAATCCTATCCCCGTCGTCTATCAACATGATGGTGCTCCTTGTCACTATGCCAAAATTGTTCAGGATTATCTAAATGGACGTTTTCCAAATCGCTGGATCGGACGCGGAAGCAACAGACCTTGGCCAGCGAGATGACCAGATTTAACCCTTTAGATTTCTTTGCATGGGGCTTTATCGAGTCGCACGTCTATCAGACGAAGATTACGAGTCTTGAAAACTTACGTACACGTATACGAACTGCTGCAGATAACATAACCCCGCAAATGCTCCATGTGTTTAGAAATGCTGCGGAACGATTTGAGCTGTGCAGGGATACTGATGGGCGTCACGTCGAATCCTACTCTTAATTATTTAATAAATGTTACCACTTTATCATTTTATGATTGAATTCCATATAATTTTCAAGTGCTTCACAAAAATAGATCCTGACTTTATGTACACCCTGTATATATGCAAAGCTTATTCCAACCTTGCGTGGTGAACCATACAAAGATTGACTCAAAGAGCTGAATTTGTATACGTGTGAAACTTGGCGTTTAAGAAGCGAATTAATTCAGGTGTTCACAATTTTAAAGCGTTTTGATAACCTAAATTATAAGAATTTTTTAACTTGCAATGTTGGAACATGAGAAATAAAGCTTTTAAAATCGGGGATAAATGATTTGAGGCAAACGTTGCGAGGGGGTTCTTCACTTATAAGATAGTCGAGAGGGGGAATAGTCTACCCGCGGGGATCGTGGCAACCACTTCAGTTAATATGTTTAAAAATAGGTTGGATAGGTATTTTAGTAGCATCATTTTACATTAAAAGGAGGGTAAGTTGGGGGATATGATTTTTAGTTAGTATAGGGATTACCCCGATTTTCTTTTAAGTGTAGTAGGAGGTGCTGATTGGGTCTGGTACAGAATAGTGGGAGTTCTCAAATAATACCCCATTGGTAGAGACAGCAAGCTTCATAGGAATTCTAGGGAGTCAAAACCGCCGAATAGCTAATTAAGTACATAATGATGGTTACTCTTCAATTACATAACGTTTATTCAATGAGATAGAAGCAGTGATTTCCCTTAACCCTTTCACTAATGACATAGCTTTGAAGGTAATTATACTAGGGGCACTCAATATATTTTGTCCCACGCTTTTTTCTTAGCTAAATAATAGGCCATGGGGCTGAAATGTCTTTTGGGCCGTAAGTTTGAACTTTCTGCGTTTCACATAACCGAATTTTTCCAGTTTGAACCTCCCCTCCTCGTATAAAACCGATGGTTAACGCAGTTTCGAAAATGGCGTCTGACAGTGATGTAGGTCGTAAACAGAGCTGTTATCGAGTTCTTAACCGCAGAGAAGGAAACAGTTGGAAATATTCACAAACGTCTACAAAACGTTTACGGAGATGCTGTTGTTGATCGAAGCACAGTTGGACGCTGGTCTAAACGTGAGATCATCGGAGAGAGGGAAAGCCAGCCTCGATGATGAGCCACGCAGCGGTCATCCGGCATCGGTTGTGACATCTCACACTGTGCAACGTGCTAACAGCATCATTCGATCAAATCGGCGCGTGACATACAAGGAGCTATGAATTAGTGAAGGAAGTGTGAATACGATAATTCAGCAACTGGGATACTCAAAAGTGCGTTCACGGTTTGTTCCTCGCCAACTGATTGAAGATCAGAAAGCCCAAAGAAAAGAAATTGCTTCCGAGTCGTTGGTTCAATACGAAATAGAAGGGGATAACTTCCTTTCACGAATTGTGACTGGGGATGAGACTTGGGTACACCACTTTGAACCCAAAACAAAACGCCAATCCAAGGAGTGGCATCACGTAGACTCCCCACGCAAGAAAAAGTTCAAAATGGCTCCCTCTGCAGGAAACGTCATGGCCATCATCTTGTGGGACATGAAAGGGGTGATTCTGGTGAACATTATGAAGAAAAGACAAACAATCAACTCAGAGTCCTACAGACTCCAGAGACGTATAAAACGAGTTGGACCGGAGAGAAAACTGGAAGACGTCCTTCTTTTGCACGATAACGCACCACCACACAACAGTTTGCAAACAAGAGAGACCATCACAAAAATGTGCGCTTCAGTGTGTTATCCCACCCTCCATACAGCCCGGATCTGGCACCTTCAGACTTCCATTTGTTTGGGCCAATGAAGGATACTATTCGTGGAAGAAAGTTTCAGTGACGATGAGGTTGTTGAGGAGGTTATGAGGTGGCTCTACAGAACCCAGCGGACTTTTACCAGCAAGGAATAAAGGCACTTGTTTCGAGGTGAAGGAAAGCCGCAGAAAAGGATGGAGACTGTGGGGAAAAATAAAAACTTGTAAAAAATGTATGTAACTACTACTGTACAAACTTTCTGGAACTTACAGGAAACTTGGAAAGAAAAAAAAAAGGTGGGGCAAAATATATTGAGTGGCCCTCGTATAAATTCGAATTATTGAATTTTCAACCCCAGATATAAGAGCAAATTGAACGTGTAGTTTATGTGCCACACCCTGAGCGAAAGGGTTAACATGTAAATATAGTAGGAGGCGTGGTCTGGTCTGGTCTGGTAGCAGAGCACTGGATGTTGTCATTGTGAGAATGGTTGGGAGTTAAAACCTCCGAATTAACCTAGAAAGGAGGGTTACAAGGGGAGTTGGTTGGGGTGGAGATGGGGATGGTGATGCTCCCTTTTGATCGGAGAGAGTCGAAACAAACTACTACTACTAAATTTTAATTTTTTTCAGCGCGTTAAGTCGAAAAATACCCTTAAAAATATATTTTTACGATGATTTTTAAACGGATATTGGGTTTTTAGTCACTTGATTGAGCTTTTCAAGGAATTTTTTATTTTCACCGCCAGGAAAAGCTCAGAACCCCCATCAAATTCGGCAGCAATTTTAGACACGGAGTGACTAAGGAAAACAGACCGCCCGAATATGGACCGCCGCTTTACCGCTGCGCATGGTCCCTTTTATACTTCTTGTAGGCTACATTTCTATTTACAGTCTTTTTCTATACTGTATTTCTATTCCACCATTTAGGTTCCGCATTGAATTTACCTCTTGACTGTTCGTCTAAAGTTCTAAACTTACGAATTGATTCGTGAACTTATCCTCATGCTAAGAACAAGGCATGAGGACGAGACCTTCAGAAATCCACGAGGCCGAGGACATACATTTTTCAAAGGCCTCGAGGCTGAGCCGAGGCCTTTTTAAGGGAGGCCTCACGAGGCCTTAAGATTGTTAAGCTGAAGGTATTTGCACCTAGAGGTGTGATATTCGGATGCAAATAACGAATGCGGTATTTGCACGTCTGGGTGCAGATACTCACTTCGAAATCTTTTACAAATAAGCTCCTCCATACTTTGGGAAGGCTCACAATCTAGCCTAGCCTAGGCCTAAAGCTCTTCCAAAGGTAACCTACGGTAGCCTCACACTAGCCTTATCTCTTCTTTTTCTGAAATCCATAAGGAAAAGCAAGATTCTACTCAAAATTAACAAACAAAGACATAGCTCACTTCACTCACCCAATATAAGCGAATTATTAAGCACGTTCATCTATCACACGCGGCCACACCACAACACCGACAGGCTGCGCGTTTACACTTGCCGGGTCGCACAGTCAGACACAATTGCCAGAACAAGATTTCCTGGACACCATACATTAGGCCCAATAACTTTTTATTTCTGATTTCATGCACTTCTTATTTCTCATTTTAATATATCGCAATATTTCAAGTATTTATGATAATATGGAAAGTTATGATGCGAAGATGATCTAGCAAAATAGGTAATTATGTCGCAAATGACATGGCCTGAAGTTGAAATAAAAAATACATTTTTCTAGTGTATTTTGGTGTGCTCTGTTCAAATATAACCTTCATTTCTTGTGCAAATGAACAGAAATGTGTGTTTGGGTCAACTCTAACAACTCTATTTCTGTTCATTTGCACAAGAAATGAAGGTCATGTTCGAACAAAGCACACCAAAATACACTTGAAAAATGTATTTTTGACTACATTTTATACAATAAAGCATAACCTAACACGTTCATGTTACGAGATCTCGTAAACGACGCATTACCACAGGAAACGTGCAAAACACCTCAAAATTAACCAGAAAATTTTGCTCTCGTCATTTTCGTTTAAACTAACGAAAATATCACGACTTAACCTAACCAATCATCAAGGGCGTACAATTGACCTAACCGGGCATTCAATTAACCTAACCGGGCATTCAGTTGACCTAACTGGGCATTCAGTTAATCATTTAGGGCACATGATGAATCAAGTTCTCAAAGTCGAAACCACACAACGGCACATCGTCATAATTCTATCACAAACACCACCAAACTGAATCCAATTAGGAAAAAAAAAAGCCAGAACAGAAACCAACAAACTAATTAAGTCGCAGAGTAACATGACGTCATACCACCCCCGACTACAAATACACTACATATATATATATATTATTTTATTATTTTCTACAATAGTTTGCACAAAAAATGAGTGACAAATTTGAATAAAGCGACTAAAACACCTCATAAAAAGTTATTTTGATTTACAGGTCCAGCCCATGTCATTTAAAACATATTAACGGCAAAATATTTCAAGATTGTACTAACTCACTTAGCGTTGATCGTATAATTTCTGAATGGCTACAATTATTAGCGACTCTAGCGAGCATTGCAAACAGAGCTACATTTGGAGATGCCCTTTTTTTAAGTTTTGCATTTTTATGTATCTTGACAATAAGAAATTGTGGTCTTAAAGTCTACCAAAGATCATTAATGTAATTGTAGCTTGTACTGTATGTGAAAGATGTTTCTGATGTACGGTAGGCCTATAGGTATGAAGTTTATATCATGCCATTACTATATAATTATATGTACAATACTCATATAATACGATATTATTAATATATTTGCACCTGATATTTCAATATGTTTATACGTAATTTGATCCAAGAGTATATTTGCACCTGATATTATCCATTATCAGACATTTTTAAAGTTATATGTATAATACTTTATAATAATTCAGTGGTCTCCAAACTTTTTTGATCACGCACCCTTTAATCAGCAAAAATAAATAACACGCACCCCTAATGAACATGAAGATTTTATATATATCCTTTCATTATTTACTCGTAAGTTAATAGTATACAACAGAAATACGATAGGGTGAAGATATACTTAACAATATAATTTAATGAGAACAATGTGGCTGACTGTGCTTCATAATTTCTGAAAATCTTGGTTTGACACTTTGTGATACAGCGATTCGAAGGTCCGGTTCAAGTTTAGTTTATTTCGATTCTTGGTTTTAATACCTATCATAGCAGAAAAAGACACCTCACACAAATATGTAGATCCATATGGAAGGAGCGCATCGTTCGCTGGGCTTACTAAATCTGGGTACTCATTTTTTAATCCAACCCACCAATTGTGCACAGTTTTCTGTTGAAATTTGGTTCGTAAACTTGTATCTTCCCTGATGTCAATCAACTGTTCTTGGGCAGTAATCGGAAGATGTTCCATTTTTACATTTTCAGCATTTTTACATTTAGTTTGCTAAATTTTAATCGCAAGTAAGCGATATCGCGGATACTATCTCGCAAATTCCTAGGAATGACTGTGTTAGCGAGTATTTTCTTTCAGGGTCATCTTGAAATTCAAAAACTTTCTACGAAAAAACAATGATAAATCAGAATCATCAAATTTTCTTCGCGCACCCCCTAAATCGGCAGGCGCACTCCCTAGGGTGCGCGCACCCCACTTTGGAGACCACTGCTTTATATTATTAAAGTAAATGAAAAAGACCGAAAACATTATTTGCAAACAATATAGCTAACAATTTACATCTGTTATAATTATATATTCATATTATATATTCATTTCAAATCATATTATTTAGAAGTTTATATGTTACAATTTATGACGGGCAAAAAACAAAATTATTGACGCTCGTAGCTAGTTATCAGTATACCAGGTGGTATTCTTCTCTAGTTTGGCCTATTTTTTGTTTTAGAAATAGATGCAGTACAATAGTTTATCCACAAACAACACAAACACATTATCTGAGCTCAGTTCAACTGATGACGAACCGATAGATTGCTTTCCCACACTAGTTTTGCTACATTAAATCAATTGGTCTCTGCTGACTGACTGAATAATATTTATACACCGCGACATATAATATTTATTTACCTAACGTCACAGTGACAGGTCACTAATCCGTTGGTCACCTAACTGAACAGTATTTAACAAAGACTGCTGCCTGACTAGTCACCTGTCTGAATAATATTTATCAAAGTATGCCGCCACATACGGTCACCTGTCAGGTCATGGTCCTCACCTGAAGAATACACACCCCGAGCGCGCCCACCTGAAGAATCTTCACCCCAACGCTACCAGGGGTTGAAAATTACAGAACAAAACAAATCGGGATTCCCTAAGGCCTCACAAAGTCATGGGCTTTTCCACTTTTCAGCTGGCCTCGAGGCCGAGGCCAAGGCCACTTTTGAGGTCCGAGGCCGATGCCGAGGCCTGCAAAATATGCCCGAGGCCAGGCCTCAGCCCCATGTCTGCTAAGAACACTATCTACAGCCAATTTATTAAACTTAATGAAACTCTATCATCGAACTTTGTTCTCCTAAAATCAGACGCTCAAAAGATATTAAATTCTCCAGAAGTTTTAACATTAACCGTAAAACGTATCATGCTATGATCGCCATTACACAAATTTCCTCCAACGTCTACATTCTGAACTAAATTATTGTTAGTAGTTAAAACTAAACATAAAATATTGTCACCCAGGGTCGGTTCCAATACTTTTTGAAAAAGAAAGTTATTCTGGAAAGAGGAGTCTGGTGGATACACTTGTATAATATGAAATATAATGTCAGTGTGTTAGTGCAAGATGAGCAAATACGCAAAATATTTAGAGAGTATTTTAACGAGTTGGTAGGTGAGGTTGATGAATGAGAAACAAACGTGAATGCAGTTAGTTTTGAGAGCTTATGTACAGACGTATGATGATAGAAGTTGATGGTGTGTGTGTGAAATGATTAAATACAAAAGGAGACTGGTTCTTGAATGACTGCGGAAGATCTGTCAAAGGTATGGGAAAATGGGTGTGTTCCAGGTGATTGGAGAAAACCCATAATTATACCACGGTATAAAAGTAAAAGTGAAAGAAGTGAATGTTAAAATTATAGGAGTACAAGTCTTAAATATAACAGAAAAGTATACAGGATAGTGTTGGTAGATAGCTTAAAAAAAGATTACGGATCCGTTGGTTGGAGATGAACAAGGTGAGGCGACTTTATAGAAGTAAGGGGATGTGTTGGTCAAGTTTTTTTTTTGTGCAGGAAGGAGAGGCCAAGGGCGAATGCCCACAAAAACGAAGCCCATAAAAAAAGAGAGCCGAAATCAAGGTCTAAAGTTTATGAGATGTCTGGACAGTGGACACGCTGCGTTTGAAAGATTGGAGGTTATAGACAGGGGAAAAGATAGATTGAGGGAGGTTTTTTCCAGAGTTGATTGGTTGAGTAGATGAAAGATTGAGAAAACCGATTAACCCTTGCGTTAGAGAGTTGAACAGAAAGGAGAGAGAATGTGTCAAAAGTCTTGCACTACATGCTCTCCTTAAAGGAGGAGGCATGCGGTTAGAGAGCTCAGAAGAACAGTGTCCGTTATAATAGCGATAGTAAAGAGAGAGTGAGGTAACCTTGCGAAAGTTATAGGGCATTGTAGACGCCACTCAACCAGGGGAGTATTCCGGGGGGATGTAAGGCAGGAGACAGGGAATGCTGGAACTCCCGTTTCTGCTGTCACTGTTCTCCTCAGCTGATCTTTTTCTGTGTCTCATCTACCCTGTGAGCAGTTCAGCATGCTCTCAAACATACACTTCTCCCTCTATTCTTCACTGCATATGCATGCATTTTTACACAATACACAATCTTTTCAAAATTTCTAAAAAAACATCGTGAGCCTCGGAGGCCTTGATTTTGGCTTTTTCCAATAAAAAGCGGTATTTTTGCGGGTACCCGCCCTTGGCTCCTCCTTTCGACATAAAAAAAGTGAGAGGCAGGGAATTGATGAGACGAAAAGCTTTTGATTCTACCCAGTCAAGTAGAGCTGCGAGGGTTGAACCACCCCACATACGAGAGGTGTACTTCATACAGGAGCGGATAAGACCCCTGTAGAGAGCAATTGAGTGGGGTTAAAGAAACTGCGGAGCCAGTACATCACATCTAACTTCTTAGAAGCTGTTTTAGAAAGAGAATATATGTGATCTTTTCAGGAAAGATCACGAGAAAGGGAAACACCAAAAATGTTGAGAAGAGGACGGACCGAGTTGTGTAATTTTTGAAGGTAAAGGGGTAGTTGTGTGGAAGATTGTGACAGACAGACAGATAAAAGATCTGAGTTTTTGAGGCATTGAAAGCTCTGCCCCAATCAGATAGTAGAAAGATCAGAGGTCAGGTGCGCCATAGCCGTCTCACGCGAAGCATGGAGTGACTGTCGAGATGAACGCTTTGTAAAGCGGGCGGATAAGTGAAAGGTAGAATCATCGGCAGAGGAGTGAATAGGAGAGGAAGTGCGGCTCAAAGGAAATCAGAGATGAAGGCACAGTTAGAAGGATAGAAACGAAAGAGCGCAGTTTGGAAATTAAAGATCTGTGCCAGACTATCAAAACCTTTTGATATGTCTAGTGCAATAGCAAAGATTTCACCGAAATCCCGAAAGGAGGATAACCAAAATTCAGAGAAATGTGCAAGAAGATTGCCAGTAGAAAGTCCCTTGAGGAACTCATTCTGACGGTCTGAAAGATTGGGAGTAGAGAGGTGTTTAAGAATCATCCTATTAAGGATACATTAAAAAAATTTAGAAAGGCAAGAAACCAAGGCAATTGGACGATAGTTGAAGAGTTGAGATCGGTCACTCTTCTTTGGGACAGGCTGAAGGAAAAGTACCACATGAAAGACAAAGACGAGGGAGTTTGCCAAAGCACGGTGTCGGCACAGAAGCATAGTTCTTTAGAACAATAGGAGGGACCCCATCAGGATCGTACGCTATCCTAGAGTTGAGTCCAGATAGGGCAGAAAAAGCATCTTTGGGAGAGATTCTAATTGTAGACATAATTAATTTAGAGGAGGGAGTTGATGGAGGAACAACACTGGAATTGTCCAGGGTTGAGTTGGAGGGGAAAGTTTGAGTGAAGAGTTCAGATTTATTAGGAGAAGAGACGGCAACTGAGCCGTCAGAATGAAAAACAGAAGGGAAAGAAATAGTAGTAAAGCTGTTGAAGAGGTTCTTGGCTAGGTAGGTGCCAAAAATTGCGAGAATTCGAATTAGATAGGTTTTCACATTTGTGATGAAGGAATTTTTGGAGAGTCGAACAACAGATTTTGTACGATTTCGGACAGAAATATAAGCTAAGTGAGAGTCAGGAGTTGGACGGCGACCTTACCTTCTGAAAGCCTCCGCTCTATTGCGGATAGTTTAGATTAAGCAAAGTTAAACCAAGGGTTTTTTTTTTTTTTGCATTCGTTGTAGGAAAAGAATATGAAATGTACGCTTTCATGCCCGAGAGAATCACCTCCGTGATACGCTTAGCACACTCGGAAGGGACCCAGCCACTAAACTAATTTCTTTACTTGTTAATTTTTTCCAAACGAACAGTAGACTTTTCATAACTGTCCTATACATGGTACAAAGATAAGGGCGAATATAACCGAATATATATTTTGTAATGTTGTGGTGTGACAAATGAATGATAAAACAAACAGGCTCGAAGACATGGCATTATTATAATAGTCGTGTAACGAATACTTATGTGCGCCACAACATATATATATAATTATATATATATATATATATTGCAAACCCACAAGGTATTCAGAAGTACACCTCGTCAGGGAATGACGAATAACATTCCTTGACGAGATGTACTTCTGAATACACGGAAGGCCTTGGAATCATTCTTCTTTTTCCTTGGGGGTTTGCATCATTCATTCATTTCACATGTTTAATTGTGAAATTCATCCCATATATATATATATATAATTTCTGTTATTTCGATTGCACTGTATCTACACATATGTTTGTTGTACTGTTAACCATCAAAATGGAAAATTTATTTTTTTAGTATGAATAAGTCTCGCAAACAATGACATTGTTACGTCAGACAATCGACAGTTTCTGGTCATGAAGTTGTATATAACAATGGGATATATATATATATATATATATATATATATATATATATATATATATATATACAGGGTAGGCCGTAAGTTTCCATACATAGGAAAAATAAACATTTTTTTATGGACAACCATTTTTATTTATATAATATGCTCTACATGGTTGCCATTGTTTTGAAAACGCATTTCAATACGTGTTCCCCACTGTTGATGAACACGCATTAGCACAGTTGACGTTATGCTTGTAATGGCGTTGGTGATACGTTCCTTTAGATGATTTATGTCTCGTATCTTTTCCTGATACACCATGGCCTTCAAGTGCCCCCAAAGATAGAAATCAAGGGGGGTGAGATCTGGGGATCTGGGAGGCCACTCCACAGGACCACGCCGACCAATCCAAGCATCCGGAAACTGCTGCTGATCCAAATACCGACGCACGTGAAGACCATAATGAGGTGGAGCTCCATCTTGCTGGAAGTAAACTGGGAAGTTACCTTCCGCGTTTAGCAGGGATGGGAAAATCTCTTCTTGCAACATGTTAAGATACCTTTCGGCATTAAGATTTCCACTGACAAAAATTGGTCCAATAATTCTGTCACCCCATATCCCGGCCCACACCATCACTTTACCGGCACCTTGCATCTTCGTCGGACTCAGCCAGTTAGGGTTAGCATTACTCCAATAACGTATGTTTTGCCGATTAACCTCTCCATTGATGTAAAAATTTGCTTCATCAGTAAACAAGATCTTACGTCAAACGCATATTCTTAGGGTATCTGAAACATAAAAACAAACGTTTAATTTTTCCTATGTATGGAAACTTACGGCCCACCCTGTATATATATATATATATATATATATATATATATATATATATATATATATATATATATATACATATACATATATACATACATATATACATACATATATATATATATACATACATATATATATATACATACATATATTTACATATATATACATATATATATATTATATATATATTATATATATATATAATACACACAGAGCCTGCTTGGAACAAGGAACTCTTCTGGGAAAATTAAATCCACTATAGTCCGAATAAGTAATTGTAAATAACAAACACTATAGTTTTTTCTTTTTCATGATGTTAGCCCGACGTGGGCAACGGGTCACTCGCACAGAGGCCCCAAAAATATAGCTTCCCTCACCAGCTGTCTGCAAAGCAGAGAGGATCCAGCTTTGGGACAGGATCTAGGGGTTGGTTACAGCTACACACAGCCTACTATATCCAGAACCTCAATATAAGCAAAAGACTCGTTAATTTTCCCAGAAGAGTTCCTTGTTTCATGCACGGTCTGTGTGTATCATGAAAAAACCTCAGGGGACCATTCTGAGTTCAATCCCATATACACATATATATATATATATAATATATATATATATATATATATATATATATATATATATATATATGGTATAGTCTTTATAAATGATGTGTAAGTTACGATGATTTGTCATTAGAAATGGTGTTATGTGGTATAAACGTTTTGTACAGTTGTTTTAAATAGTTCTGTCGCGAAAATAAAATGTGACAAAATATAAACAGTACAGTACACTGTAATTTTCGTTTAAATACTAATGTACTACTTTTATTTTTGGTAGAATTCATTAATTCGTAAATTAATTCGTAAATGATAATTTTTATTTTGTTAAAAGTTTACTTTTTAAGTTTTATATTTACAAAATTTTCACCAAACGCGTGACCACTCTATTATATGCACTCCAAAGAGAAAAGTCGAACTACGTAAATGGGCTTTTTTGTATATTTTAACGATCTAAGTAATAAACGGTTCTTTGCATTGATCGTATGGGTTCGCTTTTCCGTATAGCTTTTTGGTATATAGGGCCAAAAAAGATCAAGGGTCAAAATGATAGCCATTAAGTTCCGTATTAATGTTTATGCGGTGCCCAAATCTTTGAATAACAACTTCAGACTTTTATTGCGAGAGCCACTGACTGACTGGGATGGGTAGCGATTGGTCTAGCAGTTCTAGTAACCCTTTATTTGGTTCGTTCCCGAGTTGAACCTATACAGTCTACGTGGGGACCCTCAGGGTCACGGGGTTAATGCTTCGTCTGAGGTTGACGGGCCTCACGCGACAGTGAACCCTCAGTAACAGCTTTCGCGTTACACAACTATTATAATGCCACGTCTTCGGGCCTATTTGTTTTATCATTAATTCATGTCACACCACGGCATCACAATATAGAACTAAACAACAACAAATAAGATACTTGTTT
Organism: Bathynomus jamesi; assembly: GCA_023014485.1. Taxonomy (NCBI): domain Eukaryota; kingdom Metazoa; phylum Arthropoda; class Malacostraca; order Isopoda; family Cirolanidae; genus Bathynomus; species Bathynomus jamesi. The sequence goes on from JAJOZX010002302.1 coordinate 562,263, forward strand.
AGATACTTGTTAAACGCTTGTTAAATAAATACTGTTAAATTAAATGTTAAATACTTGTTTAAATAATTATTTAAACTCCAATCACTATTCGGTGTGTTTTGCCATGTTGTTGTTGTTGTCACTTCACTGTTTTTCCACCATCAAGTAGTAGTCTCTAAATCGAAACAAATTTACTCTTTCCAATAATAGACTCTTAAATCAGTTAAAACTCAAGAGGTGAAGTAACGTTTGAGTTAACGTTTCTCACAAAGATGACGACACTCAGGGCAATAAGTCACACTTGAAATCAAGGCCCAAGCATCACTTTCTCGGTTCCGGACACAATCACATGTCTGAAACCAGGGGGCAAGGGGACCCGGCAAGTCATTCATGCATATTTTTATTGACATAAATGCATTACACCCACATGAGATCAGAATTAGTATACACATCATTCACAAAAAAGCAACAAAAAAGTTTAAAACTTTTTTAATTGGGTTCTACCGGGCCTACTTGGGCCCTGCTCGGGATAGGGAAACCACCTCAGAAAAAATAACTCATTTTAACTAACAAATCACAAATGAATAAAAAAAATCAATCATAAAAGTTTTAACAATGAATAAAAATAAACTATATTTATATTAACACTTTCAATTTTGTGTCTAAATTACGAAATTGTTCGACTGTTCCGAAAAAAATCAAAAATAAATAACCAGAAATTGTAAATCGGAGTTTTTTTTTTTGTTTTTTTTAGGACGCACGGCACGGGTGCCCTTCTTTACAGTATATAGCTCAGACGACTACTCTTTGTTCCGTATGTTTTTTGTAATTATTGTAGTTGAGACTGCAGGTTTTTTTGTGCCGGAACGCGACGGAACGGCGTTCCGGAACCTTTTTTCAGAAATGTGGTTTATTAATAAATAAAAATAGTATAACACTATTTTTATTAATTTCGCCATTCTATAATGTAGGCGTTCCAGTACCGTTTTTCCTATAAAAAAAAAGCCCTCGTTCAGATTATTTATCGTTTCCAAGTTGCCGATTTCCGTCTATGTTCGGCTTTTTTGTTAATTTTTCTCGTGAGCAACTGGTAACTGAAGAGAACTTAAACATTGTTATCCTAACAGTGACAAATTGATACACTTATGGTTCATAGTTATTTTAATGGTTGCCTATTGTGACAATTATTCGTTATAATAAAAATTATTAGAGTCATTGTAAATTACTTCCCGCATGATCTATGATATATCGCGAGTTCGCGGCATTTTGGCATGTAAGGGTGCCATTGGCTAACTCAATGGCGCGCTTTGTGAAGGCATGACGCCACTCAAAAAATAAGGAACCTGAGTGGCCGTAATACATTCACGTGATATAAGATGGCGTCGCGCATATGCATAACATTACAAAGTATTGCGCACTGAACTACAATGACATTCAACATGTAACGTGACGCATCTTAAACAGAGGTGAAAGGTACCGTAGTAGTTAGGACGCGTGACGTCATGCTTCAACAGCAGCCGAAGGTTTCCTAAATTCTTGCAAAGATTATCTATTTACAATTAGTTAGTAAATTACAAAATTTTGAATTTTGCACTCCCAACAACTTAACCTATTTCGACATGTAACAGGAAAACAAACTGTTTAAAATTTTCATGCCTGCCATACGGAGATCCACTGCTTACAGTGTACACCAGGGGTTCCCAAACTTTTACCACCAAGGACCCCACAAAAAAAATTATGAATTCAGTTACAAACTATAGTATATTTCTTAAACATAGATAGCTTTTAAATTAATGTTATTATTTTTTCAAAAGCTTAGAGACCCACTAGAAGCTTCCTACAGACCCTTGGGGGGTCTGTACAGACCACTTTGGGAATCCCTGGTGTACACCATCACTTATAAATGATTGCAAAACTTAAGCATCAACTCACACTTGTAAAATAATACGGTCATTTATTCATTCGTTAGAAATTTTTATTAAAAAATGTTAAACAATGAGTGATTACAGAACGGGAGGAAAATTGTGCAGATCTGCAACGTAATTAGAGAAACCACATTTGTGGCTTCCTTCATACAGTAAATGTACATTAACACCTAAATTTTATATTCGCTCGTCTGTGCAGGTGTAATGTCGGAGGAGTTACAGTAAAAAAAATGTGGTATGCATTTACAGCCACTGAGAATTTACATTACTTATTTCCAATTTTCATTTTAGAACACCATTCTCCTGCCATATCTTCACTGAAAACCTGCCATATCTTCACTGAAAACCTGCCATATCTTCACTGAAAATCCTTTTTCTAAGTAAAGACTAACAAATGGAAATGATTGAAAATTCATCGTTTGGAATTATTGACTACTGCGTCTTTATAGTAGTGCTGGTAGTTTCCCTAGGGATAGGTGTTTACACAGCCTTACGCGGCAATCAATCTCCCGAAGAGTTTTTGATGGGAAACAGAGATTTTGGACCAATTCCGGTAGGAATATCTCTACTAATATCCTTCGTTTCGGCTGTAAGTCTCCTTGGTACGTATAAAAATTTATAAAAAAGTTTGAAAATAATTCATTATAAGTTTACTTTTACTGGTCATATGAATTATACGAATTTTTCTTTACCTTTCAGGGTTTTCGGGTGAAGCATACGCTCATGGATTGCAAATAAGTTTGTTCATAGTTGGAATTCCATTTGGAATTGCAACAGCTTCTATAGTTACGATACCCGTGATTCATCCTTTAAAATTAACTTCAATCAACGAGGTAATACTAGCAATTAATTGGATGAAGCGAGTTATTTAGTTTGGAGACATAAATAAAGTACATTATGTAGTCTGAATAAAAAATTAAGTATGTTGCATATGCCTTGCACTGTTGGAAGAAACTATGATCACGAGTTTGCGATTACACGCGACATTTACAGTCATCGGAAGAGCAGTAATATATACAATAACACACACACTATTTGCGAACATCAACTGTACGAGGATTCTTTCAAGATCTCCAAACTCTTTTGACACCCGATATACTCTATTTGCAACCTGAACATTAGCAATGCTCATAAATTCATATTTTGTATGCAATAATTTTATTTGGTAATCGCGTTTGTCCTGGAATGAATCTATATATCCAGTATTCTTCAAAAATATTTTTAAACAGTCTGGTTACAGTAATATTATTATTGTATTATATTATCTGTACAGAAAATTCAGTCATAAAATTGATTTTTTTTATTTCAGTACCTTCAGCTCCGTTTCAAGTCACCTAGGCTTCGCATAATCGTTACAATAATGACCTGTACTCAATGGCTACTTTATACGGGAGTTTGCCTCTATGCTCCAACCCTTGCCTTGGCGACTGTTACTCCACTCAGTTCATTAACTTATATTTTCATTTTGGGCATTGTAGTTACCGTTTATTCTTCCATTGTAAGTTATGATCTGCCGAAACTAACAATAATAAAATGACTATACATTGTCTGATTTAGTTTATAAATCTTTATTTCTTATGAAATTTACTTCATTGTAAATTCAGTTGATACCTATAAAATCTGCTTACAGGGTGGTATTCGAGCTATTGTCTGGACGGACGTCTTTCAACTAACTGTCATGGTTGCAGGGTTAATTATCACTGTGGGAGCAGGACTATACGTAGGAGGTGGTTTTACAAAAGTTTGGAATACCGCATTGGCCGGAGGGAGGCTAGACATTTTCAAGTAAGTTAGGTTGTGGATCGTAATTTGAGGAAATATTCACTTCTATAATAAATGGCAAAACTTATTAAAAGAACATGAATGCAAGTGCCTAAGTTTTTTATTTAATATTTCAGTACCAATCCGAGCATTTACGAAAGGCATAATGTTTACAACTCAATTTGTTTTGGTCTCATGATGTTCTCTTCATATTTCGGAGTGGCTCAAGTCAATACCCAGCGCATATGTTCAGTCCGGACAACTGAAGATGCCATCAAGTTAGTACACATGCAACACATATTTATTTGTAATACCGAAGAATATATTCAAGGAGTTAATAGCTTTTCAGAGAGTTACAAGGAGTTATAAGGAAAAGTAATACCTCAAAAGGCCTTGCGGCCCATACCGAGGAGGTACGAATGGCAACGGGTGACAGGGAAAATTTCATACACCCTCAAATAGTGTGCAAAATTCGTTCTAACCTTTTCTTGAACAGATCCACAGAAGAACTATTCACAACTTCTGAAGGTAGCCTGTTCCACGTGTCACAGATCTTATACGTAAAGTAATTCCCACACACACTAGTCCTAAACCGTTTCAAATCCAACTTCCAACCATTGTTGCGAGTTGGGTTATCATTTAAACTAAACATGCTTCTAAAATTGACATTGTTGAACCCGCGTAAGAACTTGAAAACTTCGATGAGTTGACCGCGCAGACTCCGAATTTCCAGCGAAAACAAATTCAGGGCGCGTAAACGTCGATTATAGCCCATATGCCTAACGGAAAGGATTAACTTTGTGGCCCTCGCCTGCACTCGCTCCAGCCTCTCAATATCTTTCCTGAGGGTGGGCGGCCAGAACTGCACAGTATACTCCAGGTGCGGCCGAACCAGGGAATTGTACAGAGAGAGGACAATCTCTCTGTTCCGAAATCGAAATTGCCTCCTGATATAACCCAACAGCTTCTGGGCTTTCTTTTCCACCTCTACGCACTGTTTCGTAAACTTAAGGTCGCTGTTAATTAGCAGACCCAAGTCCTTTTCCAAATCAGTGGCCTCGATACTACTCCCCAACATCGAGTAGTCCGACTTGGGATTGGCGTAGCCAATGTGCATCACCTTGCATTTACCCAAGTTAAAGGATATTTGCCATTTTTCGGACCTCTCTCCTATCCTACGTAGGTCTGCACGCAGTTGCTCGATCGCTTCGGGCGTCCCAACATTGGCCCCAAGCTTGGTGTCATCAGCGAATTTGGCCATCCTAGCCAGCGTCAATATCATTTATGTAAATGATAAACAACAGTGGCCCCAAAACGGAACCCTGAGGAACCCCGCTAGTGACAGAGGCCCAACCCGAGCTAGCCCCTTTAATTACAACCCTCTGCCGGCTATTCTTCAGCCAGTTTCCAATCCAGGTACTTACTTCCCCACCGATACCAAGAGCACGGACTTTGGCCATTAGCCGGCGGTGAGGTACCTTATCAAAGGCTTCCTCAAAGTCGAGGTAAAGTAGATCAATCGCCCTACTCTCATCGTACTCACTGCACATGACATGGAAAAATTCGAGCAGGTTGGTCAGACACGACCTATACCGTCTAAACCCATGTTGGGAGTCCCCAAGCAGCTTGTAGGAATCCAAATGGTCAACGATCCTATCCGCTATTATCCCTTCTAATAATTTACTTCCAACCGAAGTGAGACTAATGGGACGATAGTTTCCTGGACTTTCGTGATCTCCTTTCTTAAAGATAGGGGACACGTTGGCTTCCCTCCAGTCACCAGGCACCTGGCCGTCTCCAACGATTTGTTAAAGACTGTAGCCAGGTGGGGAGCCACCTGGTCGGCACTTCCCGCAAACTCTGGGGAGGAACTGGTCTGGCCCAGGAACCTTAAACGCGCTGTTTATCCATTCTATCGGCAACGACTGTCGCCGTACACCGAACACTATCCAGGCCAGCACCATCGTGCCTGACGCCTGGCTCGGGGATGACGCGCCTGTCCTCCCTGGTGAACACTCTCGCAAAGTACTCATTCAGCACATTAGCGATATCCTCGTCGGAGGTCCGCTGGGGTCCTTTAACGGGTCTATCATGCTTCTAATGGGCTTTCTACTATTAACATAACTGAAGAACGCCTTACGGTTCCCCTTGCAGAGGCTTGCCACCCGGAGTTCTTCGTTACGTTTAGTTGACCTAACCTTCGCCTTCACTTCCCTGCACAGGCAGACATACGCCTCAGTGTCCTCATGGGAACGATTGGCCTTCGTCCTCCTATACGCAGCTTTCCTATTTCGGATAGCCGAAGCGATGTCACGAGTGAACCTCTTAGGCTGCGTTGAAGCAGGGGTGACCGATTTTGAGGGTATGGCAGCAGACTGTAGCACCATAAACTGTTCCCGGAATGCACTCCACACTCTCTCAACATCACCGGCGACCTCTAACCCCATCTCACCTACGCTATCCCGGAGGCCAACAAAGTCCGCCCGCTGTAGATCGAACTTACTGCCTCTCGAGTTACTACGCTTCACCCGAGGGACGCAGACACAGAACCTAATCAGACCGTGATCACTCCTGACCAACGATTCGTCAACGGTGAGGTCAGTGACGAGGTTGTCTTCGGTCGTGAATACTAAGTCTGGAACGCTTTCGCCTCGTGTAGGCCCATTGACCCACTGAGTCAGGAAGTTCTCATCAGCAAAGTCAACTAGCCGCCTCCTTTTAGCATCAGCAGTCCTGTCCTGTCTTCCCAGTTTATGCCGCGACAGTTGAAGTCTCCTAAAACTACACACACCCTGTCCCCTAGCATGCTACGGAGTTCGGTGTACAGGGCTGTATCCTCCTCGAGGAGGAGATGCGGAGGTCTGTAGACCAAGATTAACCTATAGTTCGTCCCTCCCAGGTTCAGATAGATGTGAAGCAGCTCCCGTTCCGATCGGAACTGGAAGTCAACCGGACTCAACGTGTCCCTGACATATATTAGTACACTACCCCCCTCCTCACGGGTGCGATCCTTCTGAAACATTCTATACCCGGGAATCTCGAACTCCCCAACGTAGTCCCTACGATCAGTATGAATCCAGGACTCGGTGATAGCAATGATATCCTGGTATGCTGATGCTAAGAGCGCCTATGGCTCGCAAAACTTATTTTTAATCGACCTAGCATTAAAAAGCATTGCACAGAGGGAGCCTTCCCTATTCTAACCGCCCCCTAACACGATCAGTTTCCCGAACAGCCAGGGGTGTCGGGAGTTGAAGAGCCCCTCACCAAAGAAGGGGCAACTTCCGCAGGAGCCCGAGCCCCCTCCAACGGGGAAGGAGGGTCACCCACCTGTACATGGACGCACCCTTCAGTTGAAGGCACGTCCGACACCAGCTCAAGATCATCTCCCCCGGTGGGGGCCCCGTCATCAATCCCCGGGCTTGACCTCACCATGCGGTATAGGTGCCGATCGAGCAGTGTGCCCAGCACACCTTTACCCTTGTCATTGAGGTGGACACCATCTCTCTGATAAAGGTCCCACCTACCCGAAAACGCGTCGAAGGGGTCGACAAACCTCACGCCCAGTGGGACGCACAAGTCTTGCACCCTCTCGTTGATGCCAATAACCTTACTGAGCGCGTGGTCACTGGCATTCATCCGCGGTAAAATACCCATCAACATTCCCCTGTCTGTTTTAAGTTTTAGATCATCCGCAAGAGACGATCTCGGTGACGATCCCTTTCGTCGAGCCAACCCTACCGCCTTTGAGGAAGAGATTGTTGCCACCAGCGTACTATATCAAACCTATTTTTCAGCATATTAACTGAAGTGGTTGCCACGACCCCCGCGGGTAGGCTATTCCACTTCTCGACTATCTTATAGGTTAAAAGGCCCGTCGCAACGTTTATCTCAAGCGTTTAACCCCTTTTTTTTAAATCATTGTTCTTCGTAATGTTCCCATCGTCTAAAATTTTTAACACACAAATTAATTTAAATTAATTTGTAAATTTTTAACACGTAAATTAACGCCGAATTTCATGCGCAGACAAATTCAACCCTTTGAGTCTGTCTTCGTATGGTTTAACCACGTAATATTGGAATAAGGTTTGTTGCGCGGCGCTGAACCCTGGCTACCATTTCTATATCCTCCTTCGTATAGAGCGACCAAACCTGTACAGTATATCCTAAATGAGGCGTAACAAGCGACTTATATAATGACAAAACAATATCTTCAGATTTATATTCAATATTACGAAAAATAAAACCCACTATTCTATTAGCTTTACTGCTTGTTAAATTTACTGTTGTGGTAACCTATATTCATGACTACATTTATCTCTCTTAAATTTCATTTGCCACTTATTAGACCACTCTATTAAATTATTCGGTCCACTCAGGGAGTTTCTGTTATTAAACTGTGCACTTTTTAACAATTGTAGTAGTAGTAGAAAACTAGATAGAAAAGCATAGGGCTCTCTCCCCACCCTCCGCTCCGTCCCCACCAGCTGCGGGTACGGAAAAAGGTTGAAAAAATACCTTCATTCTGGAAAACTATCCAAGGAAATTTTACAGGAAAAAGAATAATATATTATATAAGTGGTGTTGTGACACCACAAGAGAAGAGAAAACCTTTTTCTGGCAAGGAATATCAGTGGAAAGTCCCTGTATCTACTTGTCCCTTATGGAGAACAAGCGTTTCGTGGGAGATCACCCGTTGTTGCTACGTGAATTGCGCGTTGCAAATCCAAGAGTCTCCCACTTAGAAATGTTTATGAAGCAAATGATGACAAAAGTTGCTTGATGGTTGATCACGCTATGTGGAACACAATCAACCAGAGACGTCTCTCTAAAGTAGGGGGAGAATTAAGTGTAGGAGCAGGGCCGTTTCCTCGTATAAGCAAAATAAGCGACTACTTAAGGCCCCGCGGCCGCTAGGGGACCCCCTCGCGTTTTTCCTTTTTTTTAATAAATTACCAGTCTTGGTAGGAAATTATTTGGTAGCATATTATTCGATATATTTGGACTAATAATAAAATATATTTATCGTTCAATGCTTACACGTTTATACAGCCTCAAATATGAAATATTAAAGGTGCTAGAGGTAACATAACTCTAAAGTCGGCCGCTAGGAACCGCCAATGGCGCCCTCCAGATCTAACAAAGAAAGGCTATGAACTTACCTTCTGATGACATGACGGCACTGGAGCTTCTCTCTTTCATTCAGACAAAGCAGCTGAAGGAACTGTTCCCCAATCTGTGGATTGCCCTCCGAATCGCTTGTATTCTCCCAGTGACAGTGGCCTCAGCAGAGAGGAACTTTTCCAAGCTGAAGCTAATTAAGAACTATCTGAGGTCGTCAATGGGACAAGATCGCCTCAGTGGACTTGCCATAATGAGCATTAATCATGCGGTTGGCCAGCAGTTATCGTATGACGAGGTCATCGATGACTTTGCTTCGAAATAATCTAGGAGAAAAGATTTTTGAAGATGGAGACTGAGACAGGACAGTTGGCATGGAAATCTTCATAGCATTTGGTTTCACATATATATATATATATATATATATACAGGTGTTTTGATGCAGATCTGGCGAGTGGTCAGGGTGGGGGTTGGGGAGCCCCCAAACAAGATCTTGCTTAGGGACCCCAAAAGGCTAGAAACGGCCATGTGTAGGAAGAAGTGTTTAAACAAATTCCTGCAGGGTTACGTTATACTCGTGCATCATTTTCTTAAATTATATTATATGTGAGGACAGTCTTAAACGAACTAATCAGGAGGAGGTAAGATCTTGGACAAGATACTTTCATGCCTAATAGGAGTAGCAAGCCTCATAAATATCTAATTCCTCTTGATTGGTCAGAATTTCAGAAATATATGTTGGTATTTAACTTGTTAGATTAAATACGTTGGAATATTTTGTTTTTATCATCAGTTAATTTCCACCTGTCAATTTTCCTATACATTGCTATTACAAAAAAAAATAATAATAATCTGGTCCTACTTTGTGAGAGATGGAAGTCCTCACATAACTGATTAGGCTCAGCAAAAGATTAACAAATTTTATTACGGACGCTATTGCAATGCTCTTGAGTATTTTATACATTAAAATAAAAATTTTCTGAGGTTTTCAGTCGCGTATATAGTAATATTATTTTCATAAATTAAGGTTATTTGGACTTCCTTCAGTTAGACCACAAATAATTTGAATTTCAGAGTTCTATGGATCTGTGGTATAGGAATGGTAGTGATTTACGTCCTAATATTTGGAGGAGGAGTCATAGCATATGCTGCTTATGCGGGCTGCGATCCTTGGCTTAGAGGACTCATAGAAAAGAAAGAAGAAATCGTGCCTTATTTCATAGTGGATCGCCTCAACTTCATCACTGGTTTAGCTGGAGTCTTCGTTGCTACTATAATTGGAGGAGCTCTCAGGTCTGTTTGGACTGGTTTATGTACAAAATTTTCTTGTGCGAGTTTCTTTCAGAGTCGGTGCGAGTCCAAAAAATGATACATATCCTAGGTTTAGATAGGCATACATCAAAATTCAATGACAATGAACTTAATAAAATAAAGCGCAGTATACTATCAATCTAGTTAATAATATTGGTTATATGCAGTACCTATCATGAGTGTGTGTGTGAAGATCCTGAAGATGGAGTAACCTAACAAAATTTTGTCCCACCTTATCAGGCGCAAGATAGAAGAATTTTCACTGGATTTATGATAAGGAGACGATGCTTTTTTAACACTTATTTTGCTTCTAACATTTCCAGTTCACTGTCTTCAGTCATAAGTGCCGTTGTGGCAATGATATGGGAAGACTTCTTAATCCAAATAAAGTTCTTTGCCAATGTGAAGAAGAGGACAGCAGGACTTATCAATAAATTTTTATGTAAGTTGCACATTATATACATATATATATACTGTATATACAGTATATTAGATGCATGGATGGATGGATGTATAGTTTCTTAACATAACATTATACAGTACAGTATGTAATATCTTAATGTGAAGATCTACGCTCTAAGGTCATATGATATATTACATATATATATATTATTTTTTTTTATTTATTTAACGTAAAAGAAATATTTAAATAATCTAAATTATATTGAAATGCAAAATACAAACTCTTGTAAAAGCTGTATTATTCTGAAAATAGTAATTTCTACTTTAGCACTCGTGATTGGTCTAGTTGTTATTGGAGCTGCCATATTATCATCAAAAGCAACAAGCCTGATGCAGTTTACACTGACAATAACAAGTGCTATGTTGGGACCAGTTTTTGGCGTCTTTCTCCTGGGTTTCTTGTTTCCAAAAACAAATTTAAAAGGAGTTTGGGCCGGAATGTTATTCGCTTTGGTAAGTATGAAAGGCAAAATAAATGAAGCAAAGGATTATCTTTCAAATATGATTAAAAATTCTTTATGTGAAGTAAATCTGTGAAAGTTATTCAGGTAGGCTACAAACCTATTTTTATTTTCGAAACGAAATACCATTCTTATCTACACCGTTTTTTATTTATTACAAAAAAAAAAAAATTATTTATTACAAAAACAATAAAAAATAAAAAATTAAAAATTAAAAATTTGAGGGAGAACGAAATTAATAATTTACCTTCCATCCTAATTATACTATTCCATTTTAGTTTTAAGGTTTCCCAAACAATAAAAAAAAATATTTTGGGAGAGGGGTAAGAAACAACCTTGCAGGAATGATTTTCTTTTGTATATTAGAAAAATGTATAGTTAATATTCCGCTGAACTCAAAACAAGTACCTTAACATGCAGATTTATTGATTTTCAGGTTAGTCATTTTTGTCATATACTCGTATATGAATTGCCGAGGTGTGATTAGGTTAGGTCTAGTTGGATAGGTTAGATTAGGTTGGAGGGTTAGGGTTAAAAAGTTTTAGTTAAGTGTGATTAGATTAACGTTGTACTCTCACCAGTAAATATTTTTCTGGTTAATTCTGATGTATTTTGAAGGAATTTGACCCCCGTTTCGTTTCTAAATTTGCGATTCTTCAAATACAAAAACTTAAAATATCTCGAAAACTGCTCATTTGCACAACAAACGGATCTCATTCTTTCAAAGCACATTAAAATTGACCAGAAAATATCATCTGATCATTAACCGCCGGTTTGAATTTAGTGTAAAATTTACCAAATGCGTTATTGCTATGGTAAAATTTGATTTCCGCTTAACTTTAGTATTATATCGTAGCGTGGTCCTGATAAAGGGTGTCCCGACATTCAAGATGGCGCACTTCACTGTGAAGGGGTGTGCGGATTTTTTTTTTTTTTCCAATATCAACTGAAGAAAAAACAAATTAGGACAAAAAATGTATTAATGCAAACTGATCGAAATTTATAATGTAATTTGTAACTCCATATTATTATTATTATTAGTTATTTCAATAATTCAATATCAGCTTATAATCCAGTGAGAGCCTATAATCTTGAGATGAGTTTTGCATTTTATTCCGTGTTCTGAAAAACGTTTTGGCTCTTCAGGAATGAGAAGGATTTATGATGCATTTAATTAAATACATTTCTTTTTATGCTAACGTTTTGTTCATCAAACTTGTGAACATCTTAAGAGGTAAACTACAAAAAACTTCAGTAGATGTTCACAATTTTTATATAAATAAAATTGAAATGAATATTCTAAATGGCGGTTTGTTTCAGTAGACTTCAAATTTATTTTGATTTTTCAAAATTTATCTTAATTTGATTTATTCTGTCCATTCTTTTAGAGAATACTAGATCCCATTCATTATTTTATTTTTAATCTCGATCTAAAATATTTGAAATCAAGATAACAGTAAGTTATTCTTTTCTTCAAATATTACATTACATAAATATATATTCTTGACTTTGTTGCCTCCTTTTGAAACATGTTTGGTGCAAGTTTTATTACCCACGTTGCTCTGCAAGTACAAACTGCATTTACTCTATTTCATAGCGTTCTGGTTTCTTTGGTTTTAGATAAGTGTTGGTTGGATAAGTTGCGGAGCTTTTCTTTATGGTAAGAACCCCAAAATTCTCCCCTTATCTACTGAAGAATGTTCGTCTGTTACTTTTAATGTGACTGGATTCGACAGTAGCAAAACATCATATGATATTAATTATGAAAACTCTACAAAAGAACTCGTACAAGATGACTCGGGAGAAGAGTAAGTATAACTAGTTTGAATTTATGCATCCTTTTTATTATGTCGAAGGTGAGACACTTGAAGGGGACAACGAGCAATCTTACATAATTTCTTAAATGCGAAGCTCACTCATTCATCTAATATTGTTGTTTATTAATTTCTTATGGTGCTGGTTAGTACAGTAGTAATACACGAGTCAGCGCAGTGGGATGCATTAGTTGGCCTAAGCATTAGTCCAGTTTCTGGCCCTTCTGATGGATTATTCGAGGTATATTAGCTATATAAATTAGGCATTTAAATGCTAAACGTGTTTATACCATTATAACCCAAATATTTTATGATGAAGCATGAACAAAATTCCTTAGAAAATATGAATATATTTTAGGTCCAAACACACATTGTATTCGGTATAATGTGTTTACCAAACTACTTTAGAAATGTGCAACACCATTTGGTAAATAAACTTATTTTAATGTGAACGAGTCTTCAAATAATCAACATTAATATTTTTTTATAGCAGTCTTAAACCAAAGGTCATAAAAAGGTACCTTCCAAATCGACACTTATCTGAAATTCATACAAGACAAAATAATTTGGGGAAAATAATATATTCAAATATTAACCCAAAAGTTAATATGGGAACAAGCTCAAAGATGCCAGGCGCTGGCCGAGACTCAATAGTTGGTGATTTTTATAACTAAACTGGTCTCCTTTCAAAGAGTTCATTTTAATTATTTTCAACCAAAATGTTGCGTTTAAATATTGAATTAAGAACCTTTGATTTCACTGCCTATTCTGAGCATTCATTTCTAAATTAGTTGTGTGTAAATAACTGAAATATATCCTTTGGTTTACTTTTCTGATTAGTAACCTCACAATGAGGAAAGAAGAAAGCCCACAAAAGCGAATCAATATTTAATCTTTTTTATGATGAGTAACTGTATATTTATTGTTATTTATTGTTATTTATTTGTTCATAGTTTATTTTCTTTACATTGAATTTCAGTGACAATTCGACGTAAAACTTGACCGAATTTCACTATTCTGAACTACATAAACAAAGTCTCTCCGAGTGACGTTTTGCACAAAATTCGCAGTTATACTTAATAACGAACACAATAAATGCACATATGTCAATAGTACAATATAATACCACTGCGCACCACCATGTTCAGTAATGAACTATTCATGCACTTTCAAAAAGATTAAAGATGAATTAATTCGTTCATTGACAATACTGTACCATGGTAAAGTATATCACTTCAAAAAGTTTATTTTTTTTTGTTACTTTCTAGTTTTCCACTGATGAAACTGTACAGAATATCCTACACCCTGTATCTATTCACTGGGACGTTTAGCTGCATCATAGTTGGATTGATTGTTTCCTTTTTAACAGGTCAGATATCACTAATTTTAAGATTAAGACAAGATTATGATGATGTTAATTTGAATATAATCTACTGTACGCTGTTCCGAATCGCGAGATTTGTAAAAATACAAAAACTATAATTAAAAGAATTATTTATCAGGAGAGTATATCCTATGATTTTAGGAAACTTTTTAGTCAGTTTAAAATGTATTTTCATTGAAAGTGTTAAAAACGTGTTAAAAATGTTGCGATATTCGGGAAGCTCATTTCACCACTACGTGGGGGTCACCTGAGGCCGAGCAGAAACAGGGTGAGTGGCCGGCACAACCCCACTCAATGTCAGCAGCTGAGAGTGAACTCTCAGCCTCATAGCCCGACACCGTAATCACCGATATACCAGGCGCTCAAATGTTTCAATATGTTTATTATTATATAATAAAATATAATATGGAGCGATTATACGGGCTCCAATAAACCTTAGCCCCCCCCCCCCGCCCATGGCCTAAACCATTAGAGGTACAGTAAAACTAAACATACCTTACAAAAGAGAATATAATCCTGCATTTAATGAGAAACAATTAAAACTTGGTGTTCCCGCCTTTGGCTTCCAAGACAGCCTGAATTCGCTTTGGGTAGCTTGACAAAAGTGACGTGAATAGATCTTGATCGTTACGCAAATTTGCTAAAACAGTTTCAATGTGTTGCGTCATTGTATCCTTCGAAAATCGATTTGCTGCAGGTTCTTGAAACAAGACACATTCAACCTTGTCCTTTATAACTGATCCAATGTGCTCACAGACGTTCAGGTGAGGAGAATTTCCTGGCCATTCTTCATTTCCAAAGAAATCGATCTCATGGTCCCGCAACAACTGTTGAGTGGCTAATGCCTTAAAGCAGGGGGCCTTATCGTGCAGAAGTGACCTGATTGACATCCATAACATTGTTTGGGTTTCTTAGAAAAGGAATGACATGCTGGGATAGAATAATATCACGAAAATACTGTCCATCCCAACTCTGACCATTTGGCTTCAGCACCCACATGAGCTTCTTTGCAGTGAACAAAACACACACACCAACACAGCCTGGACTTTTTAATAATTCGCGATAATGTTCATTGTCATCGATTTCATCTGGTGTTGTGGCCCACACTCGATCATTTTGGTAGTTAGGCCGACGTGTTACGTAAACAAGAAATTCATCTGAGACAGTTAAATGCATGAAATCATCCACATCCCAATCTTCAAGATAATGGGCAAACCACATTCTGTCATCGATGTTAAGTCGAGTTTTCCTTGACTTTGGAAGTTCATGCCAAGGCTTTAAACCTTGCCTATGACGGTACAGTCGCATGATTTCACCACTAACGATCTTTCCTCTCAACACTTCGATCTCTCTAGAAACTTTAGCACAGCTGTTTTTCCGCTTACACGTACCGCTCTTCCAATGATGTCCTTTGTTTCCTGAGAGAGGGGCAAATTTGAGCGCCTAGATTTGGTTGTATCCATTTCACATTCATCCAAAGGTTTATTCCAATTTCTTTTGACGAAGTCCTCACTTCTTCGCAACTTTTTGGCAACCCATGAACGTGTTATAAAGGTGTCTCCAGCATCACGAGCTTCCCGAAATGTTATTGCTCGTACGCGATCTATCACACGTTGCCTCTCCGAATCACCAATTAATTGAGAAGCCATTATATTATCATTTTATCAGCTTGAGTAATTTTAATACCTGCAATAAATAAAGAATTTTATATATTTTTATAATCACTAAAAACTATTTCGATATACTGTAAGTAAACATGTAAGCTGCATATGGGGGGGGGGCTAAGGTTTTTTGGAACCCCTTATATTCTATTTTTCAGAAGTGAAATGTTAACCATTGAACTTACGTCTTTATTTGCATAGTTAATATTAACAAATAATTCTTATTAAATTTTTATTATTAAAGAACCCAACCAATTTTAACTGGAGGTTAATTAACGTATATTGAATTAACACTACCTTAATCCACCTCACCTAATATAAACCTTATAATTAACCCAACTTAAAAATAACACGAGATAATAGCAATAACAACAATACAGTTTAAACGATGCTGTCGATCCAATAATACTCTTGTTTTAAATGGAATTGATCCCAAAAGAATGTGAACTCGTTTAATTTGGCTTGACGCTGTCAACTACGAGCGTGAGCCGTCGGTGTCATGAAATGTCGAACAGATGATACTTCTGAGCCCATTATTAGCAGATTTGCTGATTTACAGATTTATTCACAAATTTACAGGCTAAGAAACACCCAATGACCTACTCTTAGATAGCTCAAGAAAATAATTTGTTGTTAAAAATCACGAGAATAAAATATCTGGTAATTTCTTCAGGATTATATTTAATTAGAGTTTCGTGACTCACTTTATTCTATTTCAAATCTACAATGTTGATGTTATTCCTTTCTGTTCTGATCTAATCTCCCGGGATGATGAGAGGTTTTCTTGTTTGTTCATCAAGAAGGTATCGGCGTTCAGACGTTGGTATCTGCACCCTTTTTGGGGGAAATAGGTCCTATTGTATGATTGATTAGTAGGCCCCGGAACCCAGATCTGAAACTTAACGAAGAGAGCTTCTCAAAGACAAAGCTAAACTGACCTACCTAGTTAAGCCCAATCACTTTATATCCCTTTGCGGTCTTGTTACTATTCCTTTACACTCGGTTCCTCCTTTCTCCCATTAACATTTTGTCCTCGCTTCATTAGTTTATTTGGAATGCACGCACGCATACATACGTAAAAAGCAAAAGTAAATTAAGTTTATCTTGAGCTAGCCTATAGTGGATCTTTGGGTCTCAATAAATAAAGGAAAGTGTTGTTTATATATAAATGCTTTACTGTTTGTTTTACGCAGGTAATCAAGATTTAAAAGAAGTTTCTCCTGAACACATTTCGCCGTTCATCAGAAAATTGTATTGGAAAGAAAAAGATTTGCTGAGTCTCGAACTGGAGGAACAAAAATTTCGGTCACAAAAAGCAAATAAAAGTGAAATGAAACTAGATAATATTTATTTATATGAAATTAAGAATTTTAATGATATTTATTAATTTTTTTAAATTCATTGTAATACAAATGTGTAAAAGTTCATGGGCGTAGATACTGGGGTGGGTGGGGGTCGGAGGGATGGCCTATATAATCATTCCCCCCTACAATTCACGTCTTTGCCATTGTTATAAATGTTTTCCTACGTGTAGTAAATTATATAATATATATATATATATATATATATGCGTGACGTAAATTAATTATTCCCGAATAAAAGGAGACGCGTGTTCGGGAATATGTAAAATGTTATAATAAAATATTATCCTCCTTCCCCCTTTTACTGTTCTATTATTATAATGGAACTTTATAGAACAAACATTAGGCCTACTGCATACTTTATATATAACGATAATGTTTAAGATGATACTTAACCAAATTGTTTTTGCTAATCATGGTGAAAAAGTTGTTTGTATGCCAATACATGTGTAGCGGCCAACTGAAAATGCAGGATCGTTCGCAAACTCCTTATGCAATAGACAGTCAACAATTTGCGATATACCATCAACTCAAACAAGAAAAAGATGACGTCATACAAGCAAGTACGACTAAAATGACGTCACATCGCGAAGATCCACTCAAGGCATGTCCTCATGCCTTCGCCTCAACGTCTCCTCGTTCTTCGAACACCAACTAGTGACCCACGAGTATCAATTCGTCACCTCGCGCGTTATTAATTGTCAAGCCATTATATATTGAATGCATTAATTCAAGTGTACACATTACAGTATTTCTAATGTAAACAATCAACAATTCTGTCTCATTCATAAATCATTTGAATCAATTTATTTTGTGTTAAATAAAGGAAGAAAACTCAATCTATCAATCAACCTAATTAATAACATTACTTTCATCTGAAAGATCTGGTGACCTCGGCCAAGCATCCATTAATAACCATTATCAATAACGGTAATTACCATCATTCCTTATAGTACCGATTTACGCACCAAACATGGACACATACCTGGCCATTAACTACATCATTATAAATTGGCTACTATACATAATTACTATACATGTATAGTCAGTGTATAGTTACAGAAATATATATATACTTTTATACTTTATACTTGTACAAATATAATTTACAGTCGCAAACTTCCTTATTTCAATTTCTTTTATAAATCTCAGAAGTCATCCTCCTTCCCCCGGCCCCACTTCAATCACAACAAATCTACGTTGTGAAAGAAATTCAAAGACACGCGAAGAGATGAACACTTAACCCAAATTGTATACACTACTAGTTTTTAGCAATGTTAAAGGGTTTTTACCGGCCCCTTTGCGTGCAAAGAGCTGAAGTATTAGTAATTGGACTAATGAAATCATCATAATGCAAATCTACAGGGTGTCCCGTAAGTCTGGACCCATAGGGAAAAATAATAAAATTACAAAATAGTCCAAAAATTTATTTATAATATATTTTTTTATTATTTTTATTATTATTTTTATTATTTTTTTATTATGATCTTACTCCACTGGAGTTTTATTTGTGGGGCCACTTGAAAGCCAAAGTGTACGAGGTCAAACTTCAGAACATTTTCCACCTTAAAGCACGCATTGTGGAGGCGTGTCAAGAAATTTCTGCGACTGTGATTCAGAAAGTGCTGTCGCAGTGGAGATTGCGTCTTCAACTATGTGTGCGACACAACGGCGGACACTTTGAACAGATTATGTAATAAATTTTTGGACTATTTTGTAATTTTATTATTTTTCCCTATGGGTCCAGACTTACGGGACACCCTGTATTCTACTGTATAACGTAAAGCTGTAGGTCCCCTCCGTCATTTAACTTTAGATGTTGTGGAGGTTAAATTACTATTTTATATATATATATATATATATATATATATATATATAAATAAGTGATGTATCGGATGTTAGATTTCAGACATTCGCGGATGCGGATGCCAAACTTTGACATCCGTGCGGATGCGGATGTTCACGCATAAATTTGTCAGCTTGATAATATGATAGTTTAAATTCATACTTAATTTATTAATTGACTTTCGAGTTTTGGTTAGTTATAAATATTAGATATTCGATAATATTAAATATTAGAGATTAGATATCATTTTGTAATTATAATTTTTTACATACACTCTTTATGGACGAGTTTTCGCCACACAACTGTGTTACCAGGATGCGGGACGGGCACCCAACTACACAACAGACATTGCCAGCTACATTAAAGATCAAATGAAGGCTGCACAAGTTTCAGTATTTGAACTGAATGAAGGGCAAATTGTGCTTCAAAAATAGCAATTTAGTAAATATTACACATCCGCATCCCGCAGGTGCGGATGCAGATATGACATTACTGACATACATCACTAATATATAAACGTTACGTCTGTTTCAGCATAAAATCTCCACTATTCTATAGAAGAAATGAGTTATTTCTAAATTAATATGTATCCTTTATATTTAATAATATTAATACTCGTAGTAGTAATAATAATAATATATAGTATCAGCAGCTTGAACTTTAATACAGAGTAGTTTTCAGTACCTTTTCCTAACTTTTTTGATTGAATTTCTGGCAACTAAAGAAAATCTGTTATATATACGTATAAGCAAGACTCAATATACTGTAAGCAAGGCTCGTTGCATTCGCGTCGGATTGAATACATCAAAGAAAAAGAGGTAACTATTGTATTTTTAGCCAAAAACCAAAACTTTGAGGTTCTGGATATAGTAAACTATGTGTAGCTGTAACCCCTAGATACTGTCCCAAAGCTGGATCCTATCTGCTTTGCAGATAGCTGGTGAGGGAAGCTATATTTTTGGGGCCTCTTTGCGAGTGACCCGTTGCTCACGTCGGCTAACATCATGAAAAAGAAAAAACTAGTGTTTGTCATTTACCATTACTTTATTCAGACTATAGTGGATTTAATTTTCCCAGAAGAGTTCCTTGTTCCATGAAAGAACCTCAGGGGACCATTCTGAGTTCAATCCCATATATATATATATATAAATATATAAGCAAAGAACCACAGGGAAAAGGAAACACGTGTTTCCTTTTCCCTGTGATTTTTTCCTTATTAAAAAGATCGTGTTGTTCTGTGATTTTATTGCATATATATATTTGTGTGTGTGTGTGTGTGTGTGTGTGTGTGTGTGTGTGTGTGTGTGTGTGTGTGTGTGTAAAATGTAGAACAAAAATAAGAATGTTTTAAAACATATAAAAAATTAAGTGCTTCAATGCTTGTGGAAACAAACAAAAATCTACTCGTATATGTAATCTTAGTATATTCAGTATGTTACAGTGAAATGTGTGAAATCAGCCATTTTACCTAATGCCTACAAATTTCAGACATTTCGCGTAATTCGATTAAGCGATTAATAACCTCATTAAGTTTAGGTTAAGTTAGAGTACGCGAAATGCCTGAAAATTTTAGGCATTACGTGAAATGACTAATTACACACATTTGACTAACATATATATATATATATATATATATATATATATATACACACAGCCGGATTTAGACGTGTGGAGGTCCTGGGCAGCCTCCATGTGGAGGCCCCCTACCTTAGGGGAAGACATAATTGAAGTCATCCATAAGATTCATAATATAATTAACATACATACACTTTCAAAACATCGTGCACTCTTCTGTCTGTCCATTCCACTCATTTCTGCAAAAAATGAAAGCCTCGGGTTACTCGGGTATTCCATTATAGTGAGAGTAGGCCTAAAAGAGTAATAAAAACAAAATAATAATCAGTACACAACAAATAGTACTTAATTGGTAAAAGTTTATGTACTACAGTGGTATTGGATGCGCGTGTTTTTTTGTTGATCATCTATCGGGTTTTTTCTATTTTGATAATGGTTTGTCAATATGTGGAGGCCCCCAAGATGTGGAGGCCCGTGGGCAGCTGCCCACTTTGCCCACTCCTAAATCCGGCCCTGTATACACACAGGAATGAACTCAGAATGGTTCCATGAGGTTTTTTATGATACACACAGACCGTGCATGGAACAAGGAACTCTTCTAGGAAAATTAAATCCACTATAGTCCGAATAAGTAATGGTAAATGACAAATACTATAGTTTTTCTTTTTCATGATGCTAGCCCGACGTGGGCAACCGGTCACTCGCAGAGAGGTCCCAAAAAATATAGCTTCCCTCACCAGCTATCTGCAAAGCAGATCGGATCCAGCTTTGGGACATGATCTAGGACTTAAAGCAACCTAGCCCAGCTACATTTAGAACCTCAATATAAGCAAAATACTCGCTGCCTTCACATCAGATTGAATACAGCAAAGAAAAAGGGGTAACTATTATATTTTTAGCCAAAAACCAAAACTTAAACCTGAACTGGCAGAATTGAGCGTCCACTTTTCAAGGCACATAACATGTCCGTTTCAAAATGGGAATGAACTAAGAATGGTTCCCTGTGTACCGTACAAAATTAAGCGTGCGAAAGTAAATAACAAGCCCTTGTGGTTTACTTCTAGAGTAGAAGACATTATAAAGAGTTAAGATAGGGCTTATAGGCTACATAAGTGCGATGAAGACAATTTGTGGTTACGAAACAACTACATATCTCTAAGGCGTGAAGCGAAAAGTGTAATAAAAAAGTCCAAGCGCGAATTTGAAATCTCCATAGCTCGTGACAGTAAAGAAAACCCCAAGCGATTCTTTCAATACGTCAATAATAGAAATCCAGTAAAAAGTGTCTTGGGGCCGTTGAAAAATGTTAACGGAGATCTAGTTTCTGAAAACAAGGAAATGGCTACCTTGGTACTGGAATCAATAATTAGGGATCGTATAGTCGAACACTTAGAATTGCATAACTTAGAAATACGCAGCACGGTTTTAGGCGAAACAAATCTTGCTTAACTAATCTTTTAGAATTTTTTCAAAGCGTGGTTGACGTTTATGATAGTCATCGGGCGGTTGATGTAGTGTATTTAGATTTTCAAAAAGCGTTTGACACCGTACCGCACAAAAGACTCTGAGAAAATTAAGGCTCATGGAATCAGGGGTGTAGTAATAAATTGGCTAGAAGAGTGGTTGCGAGGTAGGAAACAGAGGGTGGTCGTTGATGGAGCGGAGTCGTGTTGGGCTAATGTAGCGAGTGGCGTTCCTCTGGGTTCTGTATTGGACCCCTTGCTTTTTCTTATATATATATATATATATATATATATATATATATATGGGATGAATTTCACAATAAAACACGTGAAATGAATGAATGCTGCAAACCCACAAGGAAAAAGTAAAACGATTCCAAGGCCTTTCGTGTATTCAAAGCTACACCTCGTCAGGGAATGAAGATAAAGGCGAGATGCCCATAAATATATACAACGTACAGAAAAAACAAAACAATTAGCACATACTTAACAAGGGTTAATGAGAGGCAAAAGAAATTTTAACATGATATCGTCAATTTTATACGTCCCCGCACTGTTATTGAAAGTGTTTTTAAAATGAATAAATGCACATTCTAGAATATTTCTTTCTATTATATCTCTGTTTTTAACAAGCGCTTTAGAACTATCCCACTTGATGCTATGGTTACATCTATACATATGGTTAAATAAAGCATTGGAAGTATTAGCTGTTCTACACGCATATTTATGCTGTTTTACCCTAATATCTAACGTTTTACCGGTTTGGCCTATATATACTGAGTTACATTGTGTACATCCGATCGAATACACACAACCAACAACATTATCAGGGCTATTCTTTATTAGGCGTGATTTAACAGTATTATTATACTTAAAGATTACATTAATGCCAATTGCTTTAAGTACAGTTGGAAGGTATTGAAAATTAACATGGTAAGGTAGGCTGAAATTCCGTTAGTTGGCTCTATTTCTGAGTCACATTGTAAATAGCATGGATCTTATTGACAAACTGAAATTCCCTAATGACCCTAATTTCAAATTGGTAAGCTTCGATGTATGCTCGCTATTTACAAAAGCCCCTGTTGATGACCTACTTGATTTTCTAAAAGATAAGATCTCTGAATATTCTTTCCCTGTTCAACACAACACTCTTATTGAGTTAATTAAGCTTTGTGTCAAAGATTGTAAATTTCAGTTTGAAAATAAGTTTTATGCTATGTCGTTTGGATTGGCTATGGGAAATCCCCTTTCACCTGTACTAGCTAATTTATATATGGAATTTTTTGAATGTAGAATTTTGCCTACGATTGTTAATTTTAACCTGGTTTGGTACAGGTATATAGATGATATTTTATGCCTTTGGCCTAATAATTTGGATGTGGACTTATTTCTTGGTAGGCTCAACAATTTAGTCCCATCTATTAAGTTTACAGTTGAAAAAGAAAATGATGGAAGCCTATCTTTTCTTGATCTAAAAATTTGGAGATGCTCTAATCAGTTCAAATATGAAGTCTACCGTAAGCCTACTAATAATAACTCTTATGTGCATTTTTATTCTGACCATCATCCTTCGATTAAATCCTCTATTTTCTCTGCTATGTTTCTTCGAGCATTGAGAGTTGTCAGTCCTGAATTTTTAGATTCCGAGTTATGCAATATCATGAATATTGGTACTAAATTATGTTATCCTATTTCATTTTTAGATAACTGTCTTAAGAAAGCCAAGAATAGGTATTATAATAATGTAATTGTAAAGGAATTTCAGCGTAAAAATATCCTTAGCCTACCTTACCATGTTAATTTTCAATACCTTCCAACTGTACTTAAAGCAATTGGCATTAATGTAATCTTTAAGTATAATAATACTGTTAAATCACGCCTAATAAAGAATAGCCCTGATAATGTTGTTGGTTGTGTGTATTCGATCGGATGTACACAATGTAACTCAGTATATATAGGCCAAACCGGTAAAACGTTAGATATTAGGGTAAAACAGCATAAATATGCGTGTAGAACAGCTAATACCCCATTATAACCTAGCGTTGCATATATGCAACGCAATATTTATCCCTATTTAAGTTAAATTAACTCATGAAATATAAATAATAATAATAATGTTTTATGAATAGAACTGAGAATTAAATAGGATTTGAATATTTGATGCTATTTCCATAAGGCCTGCAGCACATTTGGCAACTCTAGAGGATAACAATAACAAAGAAGCATTCAGAGTGCAATCATGGCGTCGCGTAGCAGGTTAGTGCCTAAATACATGTTAGTTTTTTTTCTACAATAAGCGTGTATTGCCTTTTTTTTGTTGCAGTATTTGATTGAATATGCAATAAGGTTTATGTAACAACGCTGAAACTGAATAAAATATTTCAATTTAGAATTTTTTAGCTATTTTTCCTAAATTGAATAACTGGTGTTGCATAAAAGCAACGCTAGGCTCAAACGAGGTCTAAATTAGTTTCCCTTTTAAATTCGTTTTTTTTGAAAATAATCTACTAATGGAGAACTATTTTATTTTAATTGCTGTTTTATTTCATTCAAAGTTTATTTTTTATTGAATACATTATTGAAATCAAATAGACAAACCTGGCCTATGTTTTAAAATATGCCAATTTCGCTAGAGAGGTAACTTATATAAATAAATGCACCATTTCTGTTCTACATTTCAGCCATATTCATAGAAATTTATCACATTTTCTGTATATACAGGGCGTCCCAAAAAAATGTATACACACTTTAACAGCTGATAGCTCAATTGATGTTTCTTTCTTTCCAAGTTAAACCCATTAGAATTAATAATGGCAGTCAGACTAAGCTTTGAACAAAGGAGATTCATTCTAAAATGCTACTGGAAGTGTGAAAACGCAGTTGAAGTGCAAAGACAGTTTAGGAGGGAGTTTCAAACAGATCCACCAACGCGACTTACCATCACTCGAATTAGAGATAAGTTTGAAGCCGATGGAACTGTTCAGAATGTCCACAAGAAGCGTTCCGGAAGACCACGGACATCGACAAGCCCCACAAAGCAAGAAAGAGTACTGGAAACGTATCACCAAAGTCCAAGAAAATCTGTGCGGCAAGCGAGTCGTGAGGTAGGAATTTCAGAATCGTCTGTCCAACGCATTTTGAAGCGCTGTCAATGGAAAAGTTACATTCCAAGATTAGTCCATGCTATTAATGAAGATGATGATCCGGACCGAAGAGTGGAGTATTGCGAGTGGTACTTGGCACGATGTGGATGTGGATTGGACGAAGGGGTTTCGTAGAATACCCTCCGCGTTCACCAGACCTCACACCACTAGACTTTTTTTTATGGGGATACTTAAAAGACAAAGTCTACGCTATAAAACCTGCAACAGTCGCTGAATTGAGAGCAGCCATTGAACGAGAATGCACACAAATACCAAACGAAATGTTTCGTGATGTTTGCGATTCCATTGCTTCGCGTTATCAGCAGTGCCTGGACCAGAACGGACGTCAGTTTGAAAACAGGCGTTGACAAAACAATTAAATAATGTCTGTAGATTCTATTACATTTTGAAAATGAAATGTATTTTAATAAACACTGCCTTTATAATTATTTAAAATGTGTATACATTTTTTTGGGACGCCCTGTATATCTATATATTATTTCCTTTTCTCCCTCTTTTCAGGACTTTGACGGTTGAAGAGATGATGAATATTCTTGATGAAGAAATGGAGGATGACGAACTAGATCGGATCTACATAGAACCTCCTGCATCCAGCATAGAATCAGACGAAGACTCGGCAGATGAAGATGAGGGTGGTTTGATAGACAATTTGACAAGTCGTCAACTTCGGTCAGGAGCAATTGCTTGTTTTCGAAGTGGAAACCGTATTGGTGAACAAGATCTTCTACCACCAAATACTGAAGGCAAGAAGAAAAAGAAGAAAGTCACTTGGGATAATACAGATCTTGATACCGAACAACTGATATTCCCTCAGCCAGATCATTCAAAGTATAGTAATCAGTCGCCGACGCAACTTTTGAAAGATTTTTCAATGAGAAGGTATGGAAATTGTTTCAAACAGAAAGCTCTCGCTATGCACTATTTTTAAATCAGCCGGATCCCAAAATCACCGTTGAAGAGTTCAAAGTGTTCATTGGTATTCTTATACTAAGTGGATACAATGAACTTCCATCGCAGCGTATGTATTGGGACTCAGAAGATGATGCCAAAAATTTATTGGTTATAAATTCTATGAGAAGAGACAGATTTCTGCAGATAAAAAGGTTCCTACACTTTGTTGACAACAATAATTCATCAGTTGAAGACAAAATGTGGAAACTCCGCCCGTTCATGGACATTTTGCATGTACAATTCCTAAAAGATTTCCAACCAGAAATGAATTTGTCCTATGACGAATCAATGGTAGCATATTATGGTAGACATGGATGCAAGCAATTTATACGAGGCAAGCCAATACGCTTCGGATTCAAAATTTGGAGCCTCAATTCCACTGAAGGATACCTAATAAATTTTGATGTGTATCAGGGTAAGAATCTCAAATCCAATTCAAAATACGATGCAAGTTTAGGCAAATGTTCAGCGCCATTAGCAACAATGATTGATGAGCTCCCAGAATCTAAGAAACACCTCCCATATTATTTTTATTTTGATAATTTATTTACCAGTGTCAATTTGCTGTTTCATCTTCAAGAGCGTGGCTACCGTGGTACAGGTACAATCCGCGAAAACCGCATTGACAAGAGTTGTCCCCTTTCTAATTCGAAGAGCTTCAAAAAGAACCCTAGAGGATCTATAGAATTTGCGAGAATCGTTGAAGATGATATAATCCTAGTGAGATGGCTTGATAACAATGTTGTAACGATTGCCTCTAATGCATATGGCTCACATCTTACAACAAAGACTCGTCGTTACTCTCGTGCTGCTAGCAAAATCATTGATGTCCTTCAACCTGATGTTTTCTCCAAATATAACAAATGCATGGGTGGAACCGACCAAATGGACCAAAACATCAATACCTACCGCATAAGCATAAGAGGTAAGAAATGGTGGTGGCCCATCTTTACCTGGTTTATTGATGCAGCTATCCAAAATGCTTGGTTACTGGGGCAAAACACAAACAAGCCAAAAAGTCAGCTCAACTTCCGACGTTCAATTGTCCAAACATATTTGGCAAAGTATGGCAAGCCTTCTGGTAGAGCTGGGCGTCCAAAAACCTCTCAAGAAAGTAGCATCAATAGTCGAATATCAGATGACCTCAGGCTGGATTCAAGGCAACATTTAGTAAGGTTTATACCTAATGGTAAACGCAGAAGGTGTGCAGGTGTGAATTGCTCAAGCATCACAAGAACAGAGTGCATGACGTGTAGTATTGGCCTTTGCATCAACTGCTTTGAAGAATTTCACACTAATAAGTAAATGATCCTGCAACAGCCTAGCGTTGCATATATGCAACGCGCATTTTTTGTCTATTTTAATATGTACAATTTAGAAAAGGAAAATAAAGCTTAATTACTATTCTTTGTTGTCTATTCAACCTTATTTATAATATAAAAATACAAATTTAAAAAAAAAATTAATTCAGGATTTAATGGGTTAACCCTTGTTAAGTATGTGCTAATTGTTTTGTTTTTCCTGTACGTTGTATATATTTATGGGCATCTCGCCTTTATCTTCATTCCCTGACGAGGTGTAGCTTTGAATACACGAAAGGCCTTGGAATCGTTTTTCTTTTTCCTTGTGGGTTTGCAGCATATATATATATATATATATATATATATATATATATATATATATTAACGATTTAGATGTCGGCCTAGTCAGTACAATTTCAAAGTTTGCGGATGACACGAAGCTGGGTGGTAGGGCGATTAATGACGAAGAAAGAGGAAAAAGATTTAGGAGTTATAGTCACTGGTGATTTAAAAGTAGTGAAACAAAGTACAGCAGCGGTCAATAAAGCGAACAAAGTGTTAAGTTTTATAGCTCGGAATTTTGAGTACAAATCGCGCGATATTATAGTTCCTCTTTATAAATCATTAGTTAGACCCCATTTGGAGTACGCGATCCAATTTTGGAATCCACATATGCGCAAAGATATAGACAAACTCGAAAGAGTTCAAAGACGAGCAACTAAGATGATTCCGTCGCTTAGTGTCAAAGTCGTACGAGGATAGGCTTAAGGAGTTAAAATTGACTACACTCGAGACTAGGAGGCTAAGGGGGTGATCTAATCCAGGTTTTCAAAATTATGAATGGGTTCGATAACAGATAGAGATAGCTTTTTCGAAATATCTCAATATAATAGGACTAGAAATAACGGGTTTAAGTTGACAAGTAGAAGGTTCGAGACAACAGTTCCCAAAAACTTTTTTACGCATAGAATAGTAAATAGCTGGAATAGTTTGCCGGTAGAAGTAATTAGTAGCACGTCTATAAACATGTTTAAAAATCGATTAGACGCACATGTTGATAGATTGGGTATAGTTTAAGGTAGCAAAATTAAGGGTTGGATAAGATAGATTTTTATTCTCTTTTCATTAAAGATCACAATAACCAGACTAGAGGTCATAGTATGAAATTATTTAAGCCAAGATGTAGAACAAATTTAAGAAAACATAGTTTTACAAGTGTTGTGAGATATAGGGAGGCAGCATCTTGGGTTCGGGGATACTCTCTGTCCTTACACACCCCATTTAAAGAGATTCCTCTGCCAAGCGGTGTCCCCCATAGTACTGTGAGGTATTGAAAAACTCATGATCTTCATTTGCCCCACAAACACCTTTAAATGGGAGACCCAAAATGGGTGCACACACATTTCTACATTACTGTACAGTCTTTACAGCCACACCTACACTTTTCCTCCTAAGTATATATATTGTAATGTGTATGGTTGTAAATTGATATGGACCGTGACTTATTTTTGGTTCGCAAGGTACTGGTATTGATGGATACCGTAATGAAATTGACTGGATTCTTTGGATCTGATATATTTGCATGTCGGTTATAAATAGATATAGAGTGTAACATAATTGTGGATAGTAGTCTATTATGACTCGATCCTCTGGATCCAGAGATTCTATCTTTAGTTTTAAATTGGTAATTAATTAGTTTTAAATTGAAAATTATTTAGTTTGGTAAAAATTAGTTGTTGTCAATGTACAGGCAGGTTTTATATAGTGGAGCCACCTCGATGGGCCGAAGTGGCTCCAAGTGTGCCCACTATAAAAATTTCTTATGTCCTTTGTTGTTCGGAACCCACGTAATATTGTAGGTCCCCTCCGCCACCACGGAGGACATGCACAATACACAATTACGAACAGTTAGGTAGACCAGCCATGAGTGGATCCTAGGGTCTTTGTTGGTCTGAAACATTATAACATACATATACACACACATACATATATACACACACATACATATACACACACATACATATACACACACATACATATACACACACACACACACATACATACCATATACATACATATACACATACATACATACATATATACATACCATATACATACATACCTACATACATACGTATATACACATACATATACATACACATACACACATACATATATATATACATATATATACATACATACCACATACATACATACATACACACATACATATTATAATGTAAATACAAAATAGTTACATTAATAACAAAGTATGTAAATTGGTACAAATCACGCACCAAAAAAAACTCTACATTTATATGCACAGTATACAGTTTAGAATTCAGGGGTGGGGAAACCCTCGCCCGCGGGCGAAATTTCGCCCACGAGCTAATTTCAATTCGCCCGCTTAGGTATTTATTATTTACTAAAAATTATTTATTTACAGCCCAGCAAATAGCTTTTTAAAATACATCTTATATACAGCGTGTCCCAAAGAAATGTATACCCACTTTGTTCGATAATACCAGCTATGAGGATAATATATATTACTTTTTATATGTTTTTTAATAAAGAATTTTCTCCTGAATCTAAATATGTAATTATTTTTATTAAAAATTGAAAAACAAAAAAGTTAGATGTTTAAATTATAATTATTATTTTCGAGACTTCATGTGCGATATTTTCTAATATTTTTGCACGTATACAAGATAAGTTTGAAACCGACGGCACTGTGCAAAACTTAAAAACAACGTTCTGGAAGACGTCGAACATCTTAGATAAAGTGTCATTTAACCATGGAATTTGTAAATTTTTTGAATTAACTAATAATTACAACATTTATGCTTCAATATCAACACTAAACATAAGTATCTCAAAACAGTCGGTTAAAATATTAGAAAATATCGCACATGAAGTCTCGAAAATAATAATTATAATTTAAACATCTGTAACTTTTTTGTTCTTCAATTTTTAATAAAAATAATTACATATTTAGATTCAGGAGAAAATTCTTTATTAAAAAACATATAAAACGTAATATATTTATTATCCTCATAGCTGGTATTATCGAACAAAGTGGGTATACACATTTCTTTGGGACACGCTGTATATAAGCTTAAAATTTGCCAGACGCCCGCGGAGGTGTTTATGCTATCGATTTTCGCCCTTGGTACTGAAAAGTTTTCCCACCCCTGGCCAATGAATCATCATCTACAATGAAGAATACATTCTATCATTTCTTGTACATTCTTCTTAGAAGACAAGTCCATAGAGCTTCTGAATAAGGGAAAACCGCAAAGGCCGCGGCGACTTTGGCCGGCCGCACACAGGATCGTCTTGCGACTCACGACTGACTTGGGTCGTAACGACTCAAGTCGCGTACGATTTTACATTGACCGCAGCGACCGCGAGGCGATTCCGCAGTGTGCTGGGCTCCCATTCTGTCAATGTAAAATCACGCGCGACTCGAGTCGTCACGATCCGAGTCGTGAGTCGCATGATGATCCTGTGTGCGGCCGGCCTCAGACAACAGAATCGTCTAACCCAATAACAATTGTACAACAGAGTCAAAGCCTTCATATTTTTTGTTAAAATCTTACGAGACTCCCCAAAACTTATTCTCTCCTACACCAAACAGTCTTTTCTACCTAAATGTACGCCACTCTCACTATTAAATAACCCTTTCACCAATAACATTATACCATAAATTAATAAACATATCGCTTCTCTTACTACACACTTTCTTAACCTGCTAATTAAGCGTCACTTTCATACGCACCGACAGACGATATAACTCGTCGATAACGCTTAAGAGGTTAACTTGTCCAGTTAAAGCTAAAACCTACTTATGGATCACTTTAAATAAATTCTCAAAACGCTTGCAAATTTAAATTCACAAATAATAAATTAGTTCCCAAATCAGTTCTTTCCTTATTCACAAATTTACGTTCTAAGAGAATAACTTTCACTACTCATTATATATATATATATATATATATATATATTTCAACGTATGTATCAGTCAGGCCAACGGTGATATAAAGCTTTTTAACAAGTGGTTCGAGGATAGTACCGATTTACAGTATACAGTAAACCCTCGTCCAACGCGGGGGTTAGATTCTTCGAGAACGGCGCGTTAGGTAAATCCGCGTTTGACAAACTCAATACCTTATGGGATTGGTTGGTTGGTTTGCTCATTGTATCAGTTGCTCGGAGACACTAGCACCGGACCTCCCATAAATGGAGATATGTGAACGCGGCCGCGTAAACTCTCCCATTAATACTTAGATGCGTAGATTTTTTTTATTCACACATAAATGAATTTCCCAACCTATATTGTATATGAAATAAGAACATCATAAAATCATAAACAATGATATTTACATATGATAAATAAAAATATATTAAATGAAAATAACTTCACTCTTTCGGATGGTGCGTATGGTAGACTCATTCACGTGATACTCGCGGCCAAGTGATGTTATGCTCATACCACCACACAACTTATCTAGACTATTTTTTCGACTAATGTCATAACCTTGCGACTTTTCTTCTCTTCACTATCACTTGCAGATGCTTTACGTTTTAGTGCCATACTACTGTCTAAGGGTAATAGCAAACCAACGGCAGAATACGACAAAAATCCAACACAACTTCACTGAACTTAACGCGTTAGCGGGACTGAGACAAACGGTGATGCGAGGGGTGACGCGAGAGGGAGATGTGGAAATGTTGGAGGGTGTAGGAGAAAACACTAGAGCGCGCATTGGCACGCGTACAGTACGACTGTGTTAGAGCGTGTTTGGCGGACCGTGCATAATCAAATTTTACTATTTCGGCAAATAACTGTTTGCATTTATTTTTCCGTGAATAAGCAAATTCGCGCTGGACAAATACGCGTTGGACGAGGGTTTACTGTACTCTGTTAATGTAAACAGTTTTCTATTACTTCAAAAAATAGCTGTATGTTTTTCAGTACAAGGCAGTGATCTGTGGATGCGCTAATAGACTAGCCCCAAATTGGATTTAACAAATAAAAGGGTAAGGCCCTTAAGACAAGATTCCATAAACGCAGGTGGGTAGCATACTAAGCACAGATCACTTCCAATACCGTTGATTTTTTCCAATTCGGCATCCATGTATTCCGGACTGGCGATCCTAAGAGCGCGGAGAAACATTGAAGAAAATATGACCTTAATGGGGGTGTCACGTCCAGAGTAAAAGTGTACGTAGGACAATTGTTCGTTTTTTCCGATAGATACTAAACTTAAAACCTGGGCTTTCCCTATGTACACGCACATCCAAAAACGGGATTGAGTTGTCTTGTTCCACTTCTAAAGTAAACTTAATGGAGGGGACTTGATCATTTAACTGAAGGAGGAAGTCATCCAGGTCACGCTTCATGGGCCAGATACACAAAATGTCGTCGACGTACCGCAACCATGGGATGCCAACCTCCAGGATTCTCGGAATGTAAGTAATTTCGAAAATCGCCACATAAATCAAAAGCAAAGTGCTAAAATTGGTAGTTTTTCCTTTCAAATTTGTATGCTCCTCCCACAATTTTTATTTCTATATTTATTATATATATATTTTTTTTGTGACCTATATATAGTCTCGAACTCTTTATTTACCTCAGTGTTCCTGAGGATGTCATTAGACGAAAGCGCTTGAGCACCATTCTGTGTTTCCTTCCCTTCGTGATTTTTTTTCATCATAACTATTTTTCACGTGTTACTTTCGTGAAATAATATATATATATATATATATAGGGTGTCCCATAAGTCCGGCATCATAGGAAAAATAATAAAAAAAGGCAAAACAAAAGCTTTTATTTACAGAACGTGCTCAATATGTCCACCACTGTTTTCAATACACAAATGCAGTCGTGATACCCATTCAGCAAGCACACGGTGAATGATGTCAGGAGTAATAGTGTTACATGCCCCAATAATGCGCTGCCGCAAATGTTCAACACTCCTAATTTTCTCTGCATATACTAGCGCTTTCAAGTGGCCCCCAGAGATAAAAATCTAGTGGCGTGAGATCCGGGCTTCTAGTTGGCCATTCCACAAGCCCTCGACGTCCTATCCAATGACCAGGAAATTGCTGGTACAGGTATTCCCTTACTTGGGTGCTGTAATGTGCAGGAGCGCCGTCTTGCTGGAACCATGTTGGGAAATTTCCTTCTTCGTGCAAGACACTAGGAAATGCTTCTTCCTTGAGCATACGTAGGTAGGTGCCTCCAGTGACATGTTCATCGAAAAAGAGGGGGCCTATGATGCGATCCTTCCAAATGCCACACCATACCATCACCCGAGATGCACCTTGTTCCTTTGAAGAGGTATTCCAGTGAGAGTTGTTTTGAGACCAGAAGCGGGTGTTCTGTCGATTTACCTCACCATTTCCATAAAAAACAGCTTCGTCACTGAACAGAATGGTGGACGGAAAATTGGCATCCCGAGCATATGGCCTGTAGAAAGAGAAAAATATGAATTATGGTTTGTAAAAATAGAAAAATATGAATTTCTCCTATGATGCCGGACTTATGGGACACCCTGTAGACTACATATGCTCTCCTCGGTGGTGTAGTGGTTAGCGTCGCTCACTACGAATCCATTGGCTCCGGAATCGAGACCCAGTGACGGCAACCGGCGTACAACAAAACCCAGTTGTTCATCCTTCCACACAATAAAAGTGGTTGGTAGATAAATGGGTACCCTGAGTGACCTAATGTTAAGACGCTAGGCTGCAAGTGGGGCGTGGTTCGAATTCCAAGTTAAATTGTAGGTCGAAGGTGGAGTGAAAAGCTTGACCTTCGCCAGAATGAGCAATTCGGGAAGAAGCAAACCAAAGGTGTGTATATATATATATATATATATATATATATATATATATATATATATATATATATATATATATATATATATATATATATATATATATATATATATATATATATATAACATTTAAAGAGCGTGTCGCAACGATTTCTAAAAAGAAAATAATTTGTTTATGCTAGATTTTAGTTTTACATTTTCTTATTCTCAAATTTCGTTTGAAAGAAAATATTAATTGATAGGGTAACAGTGTTAATTTCGTCAATAATAATTTTTATACAGAAAGTAATACCTGTTTTTTATAATTTAAAATAAATAATTGTCCTCAATAAAGTTCTACATTACGGGTCTAATACCAAGAATTTCTATACAAATAAGTGTTTAGTCCTTAAATGACAAAGAAAATCTGTTCCTTAAATTTTATCAAAAGCAAAATTTTTTTTTTTCATTATTTAGATTTTAGAACAAGGGTGGGGAACTTTATTGTGTGCAGGGCGTATTATCCAATAGGCACAGTAGGCACTGCCTAGGGTCTACAAAAACTAAAAGGCCTATGAAAAAATGACCATCTTTTTTTTATTTGTATGATAAAAACTAACAAAAATCTCTTCTTGAATATATATATATATATATATATATATATATATATATATATAAGCAAAGAACCACAGGAAAAAGGAAGAGGAAACACGAAGTCCGAGCGCTTTCGTGATATATTCACATCTTCAGGGACGAGAAAGAAAGAATTTACAAAGTAAATGAGTTAAATACACAAGCGAAAAAATTCCCCAATAGGCAACTCAGTTTAAAAACCATAAAACAATCTACAACTTCCCCAGTTATTGAATACATAGCCTTTAGATTAAGTTATCTATTGGGGAAGTTTTAGATTGTTTTATGGTTTTTAAATTGAGTTGCCTATTGAGGAATTTTTTCGCTTGTGTATTTAACTCATTTACTTTGTAAATTCTCTTTCTTTCTCGTCCCTGAAGATGTGAATATATCACGAAAGCGCTCGGACTTCGTGTTTCCTCTTCCTTTTTCCTGTGGTTCTTTGCTTATTAAAAAGATCACGTGTTGGTCTGTGATTTTATTGCATATATATATATATATATATATATATATATATTATATATATCCCCGCAAGGGGGTTCTAAGCTCATGCTCTTGAGTGCTCTTTGTGCTCGTTTGTACGTGCTTGTTCCAGGAGGTTTCACGTGCGCTCTCCCGGCCCTAGCACCCAAGGATGATGGGGCTCGACCTTGCAGTCCTTGGTCTTTTTCCACTTTGACTGTCCCCTCCACCCTTTCTTTTTCCTCTGTCTTTCCTCTCACTTTTTCTTTGTTTTTCCGCCGAGATATGCCCTTTTAAATAGAGGCGAATCGGTTCTTCCCGAACTTAAAAAAAAACAAAAACTGGAACCCTGAGGTCAAACCTAATCAAATTATGATCGCTGTTACTTAAATTTTCACCAATAGTCAGGTTAGAGACTAGGTCATCTTCGTTCGTGAATATGAGGTCTAGTTTATTATTACCCCTAGTAGGCCCGTCAACCCATTGACTTAATAAGTTATCATCGGCAAATTCCAACAGTCTTGAGCCCTCAGCATCAGCTGTTTTGTTTTCCCAATTTACATTACCACAATTAAAATCGCCAAAAATCACACTGATCTTATTATTCACTATTCTGCTTAATTTTTATACAAGTTTATATCCTTATCAACGGGGTAGTGAGGTGGTCTATATACTAGAAGTAGCTGCACTACTTTATTATTTAGGTTTAGATCAATTCCCAACATTTCATGAGCAGATACGATATTACTGTTTACCGGGTGCAGGAGTCCCGAGCATACAAAAGTACACCGCCGCCTTCCCTTCCAATCTTTGTGAAACATTTTGTAACCTACCATTTCAAATTCTCCTACAAAATCCCTTGATTCAGAATGAATCCAGGATTCCGTTATTCCGATGATATCAAAGTTCTCAGTTTTGACAAGTGCTATAAATTCCATTAGTTTGTTTCTAATTGACCTAGCATTGAAGAGCACAGTTTTGAGTGATTTCAAGTTGTGGTTTTTCCTAACTGGCCTGAGTCGTTTCCCGACGCAGTTGAACTAACTGCTGGGGGAGGGGGACTAACTGCTGGGGGAGGGGGACTAACTGCTGGGGGAGTAGGTTTAACTGTTTGGGGAGCAGGATCAATTGCTGGTTTGGGGGGTCCTAGTTAAAAAAGATTATATAAATTAATGTTCAGTAAATCACCATACTTCTTTTTCCCCTTCTGGTTAAAATGTATCCCGTCCGAACCAAAGTATTCCCCATTTCCGTAGAATGTAGGCCAAAAATCGACAAACTTTAGGCCTTTTTCATCACACATGCGTTTAACTCTTATTTATGCTAATGGCTTTACTTAGAGTATAGTCACTAGCACGCATTCGAGGGAGAATTCCTACGACCATACCCATGTCTGTCCTATCCCTAACCTTGTCAGTTAGGTTC
The DNA here is from genome assembly GCA_023014485.1 of Bathynomus jamesi. Lineage (NCBI taxonomy): Eukaryota > Metazoa > Arthropoda > Malacostraca > Isopoda > Cirolanidae > Bathynomus > Bathynomus jamesi. The sequence continues at coordinate 599,141 of JAJOZX010002302.1, forward strand.
TTGAATTCTTTTATAATGGGCTCTGTCTGCCCTCCTGTCCCTCCCAGAAAAACGTCATTGCCATCAACATGGACAATGATAGGGCAACTCTTATTCTTGATATTAATTTTGCCTAATTCCCTATTAATTATCTGGCTTGTGGCACCCGGAAAACATCGGAGTTTTCTCTGGTCGCCCGTCTTGCTCCGAAAAGTCCCCTTGATTCCTTACCATAGAATCCCCAATTAAAAAGGATTCATCTTCCTCATCAGTAAGTGAAACTTATTTTTGATGGTAATGGGTTCCAAATCCTTATGTTTTGGTTTTGGTTCTCTTTTATTTTTGACCAATTTGAATTCTTGTTCCTCCGTTCTATTTTCCGGAATAGTCACCGTGTTTTCCAAGCGTGCCACGTTTGTTCTAGATGCTTAATCTTACAGTTTAAATCTGCTGGTGTGTTTTTAGTTTGATCTTGTCCACTGGGTTGGATTTCCAGTGCGACGACCCTAGCTTCAAGCTTTTTTACTAATTCCTTTAGCTCTTTAACTTCCTTTTCGTGGTTGTCTCTAAGTTTACAAAACAACATACACTAAGGGATGTGATATCGCTGATACTACCTTCAGGGAAGTCAATGCACCAATGATTAACTTTACATTTAAAGCATTCTGCTTTCAATTTAGCTGTCCCTGCCATATTTTCTCTTTTTTTTTTTTCTGAATACTCTGAATAAGATAAAGCGTTCTAGCAATGAAAACTATCAAAAACGTTCTGACCAGTATATAAAAAGGGGGGGGGGGTGAATTCATTCCGCGCGTAGACGCATCCACCTACTTGCAAGTGACGTTCATCCCTTCCAGAAGACACCACCTCTCGCTGCTGCCGCACCGACCAAAGGTCTCCCCAGGGCCGGACACTCCCAAACGTGTCGCAGCTACCAACTGACAAACACTCGCGACGGATTTCCCGCCAGGAGCGACAGCGAGATGCAGCCCCTTACTAAGTCTTACTAGTCACTCACAGGCGGCCAGACTCTTAGAATCCAGTGTTCAAGGGATATCCCACCAGACCCAGAGGCTACGCCCGAGACTTTACGTTGGGCTGGCAGCCAGCTGGGCAGTAAAGCTCTCTCACCTCAGAGCAGTACAGCCAAGCACCATCAATTGGTCACCAAAGAACGGTCGCAGGGGGCTGGTCAGGCCATTACGCGTTAGGAATGGGCCTAACGGGGCACTAGCCACACTCCATTCATCGCGCCCCTACGCCTGGGACCCCTCCATCCCAGAGAGAGGATAAGCACAGTGTATATACAAAGAGGCAGAGTCATGTCAATCGGTTTTTTTTTTCCATAAAGTACAAGAAATTAACACCAGAGAGGAACTTTGAGATTTTTTTCATTGCAAAATCAGCAATAACATCTTCAAATGATGTTTTTCGCACAATCTCACTCTCGATAGAGAGTAGTCAGTGCAAGGGAAGACGAGCGTTGTTGTCCCATGGTTGAATGGAGACAGTTTTTTATCAGAAGTGCCTAGGGCCTACGAGGACCTCAATCCGGCCCTGAATTTGTGTGGAGGCCAAATTTCAATAAAATACTCTCTACCGGGCAAATTGCAGCTTTAAAAACAGTTTGGGACATAATTAAGATGTAAATACTGTATGACTTTACATAATCAACCTGTCCGCGGGCAATTACAAGCTAGGCCGCCGGTAACATTATGTGTGTTATTTTTTATATTTTATTGGGTTCAGAATCCCAGCTGAGCTGTGAACGGCCAAGCTATGAAGGGCCAGTTTAACCTACAGCCCAAGTTAAGCTAGACTAAAAACTTATGGACTTGGAGGTCCTATTAGGTCCTATCTCAGGGTTGCTGACTATGTGGGCCTACCTTAGGCCTCAGTTGCATAAAATTAAGATAAAAAACAAAAGGGGCACTATTTATGGTCTTCTTTCTAAACCTTGCAACAACAACAACAACAACCTGCACCATTGCACGATGCAACAATCTTGTATCTAAATAACGAAACTGAATTGCAAGAGAGCTCTCTATAAGACCACGCCCTGTAAGTGCCGCATTCAACAAACGAGTAGAAAAGACGCGCAGCGCCCCCCAAAAAAATTATGCCGCAAGAGTGCCCAAACAATAATGCCGCAAGAGCCCAAAAATGCTAGCTCTAAATTAAGTGATTCTTTCACTAACCTTACAATTATGAGATGGATATATATATATATATATATATATATATATATATATACACACCTTAACTTAATATATACAAGCAATGCTGCATCAATCAGCTTAGTCATCATATCGCTTTGGGACAACAATGGTTCTTCCTCTTCTAGATTTTCTAACAATATGCTCACAATCTGCAGCTTCCCCACCCCCGATTTAGAACATGCTCAATAAATTGCGGCTCAAGAAATTAATTTTTCGCATATTTCCGAGTGACATTTTTAATAAACTTGCAGTAAATAAAAACTTAGTTATTTTAGAAAATAATTAATTTGAATTACTGAGTCCATAATTTAATATGAAGTTAATAAGTGAACTAATATAATTGAAGCCTTTGATCCTTCATTCTTCTAATTAAAGTATTTTACCAACAAATTGTCTCGAGATGTGTAGAAAATAATTTTTAATTGTCGTGAAAAATTGTTTACAATTTAATTACATACCCAAACTAAATTAAAAGCAGTGATGTCATAATTTATAAAAGCCTACTCTTGTGGAGGTTCTTGCCTGAAAAATATGGTTAAGTGGCGGCCGCCAAAAACGCCAACCAGACATGTCAGGGAATAGTGATAATTGTAATAGTACAGTGGTGGGCGAGCTACTATGCTTTATTGCCAACAAGACTGACTATCTTGACCCTGTGACTATTACTAAGCTCTGTAAAGAAAGAATTGAATGCTCGAAGAAATTGATGTTTGATTTATGTGTTGATGAAAATACTGGTAAGCTAATTAAAAGGCAGCCCCCTAAAAAAAGAGTGCTCAAAATATTGGCGACATTATTAACAGAGAGGTAGTGATATCCAAGTATTTGTAGCCTAAGATCTGGCTAATCTGCCTCCGGTAACAACAGAAAACATGGATGTTTATTCACTTCTTGCAACAATCTGGAAGGTGCAAGAGGTGGTGGTCCTCCTGAAAAGTGCAATGGATACTCAAGCTCCGACCTGCAGTGGCTAGGTAGATATACTGTTTTTTTCATGCAGGAAGGAGGGGCCAAGGGCGACCGACCGCCTGCAAAAATGCTCCTCCCCAAAAGAAGAGCCGAAATCAACGTCCAAAGGTTTCGAGGTGCCTGGACATTCTACGTTTGAAAGATTGGAGGTCATAAAGAGAGGAAAAGATGGATTGAGGAAGGTTGTTCCAGAGTTGGCCAGTTGAATAGATGAACGATTGAGAATACCGATTAACCTTTGCATTAGAGAGTTGAACAGAAAAGGAATGTTCTCCTTAAAGGAGGGGGCATGCAGTTAGAGAGTTCGGAAGAGCAGTGTCCATTATAAAAGCGATAGTAAAGAGAGCAAAAGAGAGAGTGAGGAAATATTGCGGCGAAGAAATAGGGATTGAAGACAGTCAGTAAGAGGCAGGGAATTGATGAGACGAAAAGCCTTTAATTCCACCCAGTCAAGTAGAGCTGTGCGCGTTGAGCTACCCAACACACAACTGTACTCCATACATGAGCAGAAAGGAATCCTGTACAGAGATATGAACGTAGTAGGGATGAAGAAACTGCGAAGCCGGTACAGCACACTAAACCACTCAGAAGCTGTTTTAGAAAAAGTATATGTCAAAAGATCGGAAACTTGCACCTGCGTGAGAAAACATCACAAGGAACTTCTTTGGTTCTCGCCGAGTTCGATTTTCTGTGTTTACTTTTGGAAGATGATAACTATCCACGCCGACAAAGTAGTCTCCTTACATCTGCATCATTTTCGACCGTGAGAAGACGTTGCACATTTTAATGGTTTCATTTCTGTAGCCATTAAGTGAAGTTTAAATTAGTCTGTCTTGAAGCATCATCGCAAAGACATCTCGTTGAGGGGCCATTCAATTATTACGTAACACTCAAGGGGGGGAGGGGGTGTCACGGGATGTGTTACACTTCGTTATCATGGGGGAGTGGGGTATGGTTCAGTGTTATGTAACAATCAACAGTTTTAATGAAAATAAAACTCTGATATGTTCATGAAATTTAATCAGAAACATGTCACATGTGTATGTATTACTATACTAAACAATCTATGTATAATATGCATACTTTACATATACACATGTAGCTCATACTTCCTCCCACATAGGGGCACGTGCTGTTAATGAAATTACAGGTGTCCCACCTTCACTACAGGTAGGTGGTTGTGCAGACAACCCCCCTGTCTCATCATCTTCTTCATGATGTCATTCTAGCTCCTCTTAATTGTCCATGTATGCAATGGGCCATGGCACACATTAGTTCCTTTTGACGTCTAGTAGCTAGTTAATGTATGTAAATTGTCTGTGATTGCTTAAAGGAACACAATAAAAGACGAACTGGTACAAACAAATTTTCGGCATTGATTAGGCCTAGGTGCCGAAAAACGTATTAAAGGACCCTGACCCCCCCCCCCCCCCCATCCTAATTAAAAGACGAGCGAGGTATGACCGGGTGTTACATATTAAATGAGGCGCGGTGCCGAAGAGGGGTCGAACATGATCCAAAATTTGTTCGAAACCCAATAAACATTTTATATATATATATATATCAGACATGAGGTAATAGTAATAGACTATTACAGGATTTTTCAAGTAATAGTAATAGATCATAATTTTTTGGCTGTAATAGTAATAGAAGGCAAAGTAATATGTAATAGTCTATTACTTTTCTATTACAGTGGCAATGTACATATTGTGTGAACAAAGAACTGAAAAATGAACTAAATCTCCTCTAAACTAAAATAAACATGTATGTGAACTAATATTTTAGCAAATTTTTCCTTCAATAAAGTAAAATTTATCAAGACCAACAGTCTCTGAAATTGTAATGATTTAGTTGAAACAAATATGTTATTATTTGGCTGCTGGATCCATGAGTGCAGAGCCTTCCACCTCTCAACCTCATCCCGGATCCATGAGTGCAGACACTGCTACATCGCCAGCTCAATACCATCTCACACAGGGTACCCCCCAAAGGGCCTTGGTGAATCGGGATGCTGGGAATGCAGTCGGGGGTCATGATGAGGAAGCATCTTGGACAATGGTGGTAAGGAGGGGCCGGAAGCGAGCGACCCCTCCGAGAACTGCAACCACTGCAGTAGCTAATGGTGGTGGTCCCTCAAAGGAGTTTGGTCTCACTCATGCACCGGCTAGAGGGAGTCAGCCTGTGGCAAAGGCTGGCAGAGAACGGCGGGGTATCATAGGGGCTGCCAAAACAGATCGTATGATGGCTATACCAACGAACACCGCAAACATTTTCGTCTCGAGATGTCGACCTGATCTTACGGCCAAGGAGCTGCAGGCATTTGTGGAAGATAAAGTGAACCTTCAGGTTACATGTAGGAAAATTGACTCCAGATGGACTACGTACAGTTCCTTTCAAGTTACAGCAGTCTGTGATGATCCAGCAGTATGGCCGGAACGGGTGTATGTACGGCGGTTCTATGAGAAGGGAAGAAAAACACTTCAGCCCCTCTCGCAAGTGCTAGAGAGGGTAATTATGGAGACATCATGCGTCGTACTGTGGAGGAAAATCCAGCTGGGTCTAATGCTGTAACTGCTGAGCCTGGTATAAGTGGAATTCAACATGTAGAGATGGCTGGCAGAACTCTTGCATCTTTCTAATTGCAACATTCAAGGTAATCTCTTATAACTGTAGAGGCCTAAGCTTAGGCAATA
>JAJOZX010002302.1:610000-632500 GCA_023014485.1 Bathynomus jamesi
CATACCATGCAAACTACAGACATGCAAGTAAAGAGAGGATAAGAAAACAAAAAAAAAGTACGAGCTACATCTAAGTTCGTGTTAGTCTAATATTTTTTTTTTTTATTGCTTGTATGTCACGCGCTGGCATTAATCGTCAACAGACTTCATCCTCGACCATTACCCCGAGAGGTCTTGTTGCTAATTGTTTTATTATTTTAAACAACGTTAATATTTTTAAAATGCCTATCTAAAACGGTTTTTAAACATATTAACGCTGGTAGAGTTCACGACGGACGCGGGAAGATTAGTCCATTTATCAATTATTTTAAACGTAAAAACGTTTTTAGCGCTGTTGGTAATGAAACGTCTGCCACGCAACTTAAATCCGTTATTACGAGTATTGTTATTATCGAAATTGAACAGTTTATCAAAATTTACGTTATCGATTGTATTGATGATTTTAAGAACTTTAATAAGCTCCCCCCTCCCCTTAACCTCCTAGTTTCGAGTGAATACAAGTCTAACTCTTTAATCCTACCTTCGTAAGACTTGTTGCGTAATGACGGAATTAGTTTCGTGGCGCGACGGTGAACCCTTCGCAACCTATCAATATCCTCACGCAAACACGGACACCAAAACTGAATGGCATATTCTAAATGAGGCCTGACTATGGACTTGTAAAGGGGAAATATAATATTCTTCGATTTAAATTCGAAATTACGCGCTATGAAGCCTAACATCCTATTAGTTTTTGCGCAAGACTCCAAGCACTGGTCCCGAACTTTTAAATCCTTAGATACGCGTACGCCTAAATCTACTTCCTCGTCAACGCTCGCTAACTGTCTATTGTTCATCGTGTACGTGTTAATTGTTACGAGAACCTATATGCAAAACTTTACATTTGTCTACGTTAAATTGCATCTGCCACTTATCCGTCCACTCCATAATCCTATTTACATCGTCTTGGAGCCTATTTCTATCGTCCACGTTAAGAACTTTACAGCCTATTTTAGTATCGTCCGCGAATTTTGACACGTTACTGGTCAAGCCTACATCTCTGTCGTTAATGTAGATTACGAATAGCAATGGGCCTAACACTGAACCCTGAGGGACACCGCTACCTACATCCAACCACCCCGATTCACTACCATTAACAACGACCCTCTGTTTCCTAGCACGAAGCCATTTTTCTAATCAGTTAGCTACCTGACCGCATATACCGTGCGCTTTAACCTTCGCAATTAATTTTCTATGCGGAACTGTATCGTACGCTTTTTTAAAGTCTAAATAAATAACGTCAGCTGCTCTATGCCTATCGTATTCGTGCACTACTTCGTTATAAAACTCTAACAAATTAGTTAAACAAGATCTATGGCGTCGAAACCCATGTTGACTACTATTAATCAAATCGCGACTTTCTAAGTGATCGACGATATGGTCTCTAACTGCAGATTCCAAAAGTTTAGCGACAATTGACGTTAAGCTATAGGCTACTGTGCGGTCGCCTTCTTTAAAAATGGGCGTAACGTTAACTAATTTGAAGGCTTCAGGAATAATCCCCGCTTCCAGTGACTTATTAAAAATTTTTGTTAAGGGGCCTACCATATAAAGTCTTTCAAATCTTTCAAATGTCTCTAGGATAAAGCGCGTCAGGGCCTGGAGCCTTGCTAACTTTTAGCCTATCGATATAATGCGCAATCTCACCCTCGTAGACAGTTATATCCCTCAAAAAAGTCTCGCTACTAAATGGAAAGATATCGTCAATGTCGGGGACATTATTTACGTCTTCTACGGTAAAAACTGTCGCAAAAAAGTTGTTAAAAATACCCGCCATCGCCTGAGCGTCGAAAGCCAAAGCGCCGTTAGCGTCCACTAGAGGGCCTATGTTATCTTTTATCGGCTTACGATTATTAACGTAGTCAAAAAACTTTTTTGGATTATGTTTACAATCCGCAGCTATACGTATCTCTAAATTACGCTTAGCATTCCTAACAGATCTTTTAACCTGACGTTTAAAGTAATTGATAAATGGAATAATCTTCCCGCGTCAGTCGTTCATTCTACCAGCGTTAATATGTTTAAGAACCGTCTTGACAGACATTTTAAAGGTATTAACGTTGTTTAATTTAAAAAACAACAAAGTTAGCAACAGAAGCTCTGGTGGTGGTGCTCGAGGATGAGTCTGTTGACGATGAATGCCAGCTTGTGACATGCCAGCGTGTGATGCCAGCAATAAAATTATTAAAAAAAAAAAAAAAAAAAAAAAAAAAAATTAGACTAACACGAATGTAGATGTAGCTCATAGCGTAAACTAACCCACTTTTTGTTTAACTTTACCTACTTTTTTTTTTTTTTCCTTCTTATCCTCTCCTTACTTTGCATGTCTCTAACTCTTTCTTGCATGTTTGTAGTTTGCATGGTATGACAGTGAGTTAAGACTGTGTTTGCATGGTTTGTAAGCGTTCTTATTTTACTTCTTTTCATCTTTCACCCCTCTCCTATTCTCTCCGACTATTTTTCTGACTTGTCGGCAGTGGCCGGCGGATGATGATGGTGAGACACTTTTCCTCTTTTTCTGAATGAATGTTAACCCATGAGTGATAGGTGTTGCTCTTACTTAACCCCTTATTCTCTTCTCTTCTCTTAACCCGCTACTCTTTCCTTTCTCTCGGGCTAACCTTAGAGTGGATCTTAGGGTCTTTGTTAGCCTTAGCTTCTGTAGATCTGTAGATATCTCTTAATAGTCCGGTAGCACAGACCCTGATTTTACTGGAACCCTGCATTGTTTGTTATAAAGCAAATTTTTACATATTTTGAAAACTTATACCACCCCATACCACCCCGCTTGGCTTTTTCAATATGGCCGGCGAAACTGAAAAATCCCATATCCTGGTCAATACTTGATGGATTTTAATGATCTTGGTGTCATTTCTAGGGTTTTTAGGATGATGAGTCGATCTGGAGGGGTTGCAGATACTTTGGGAGTCGTTTTGACCCACATTCGTCAATACTCAAGGTCATTGGAGGTCAAACGCCCCCCGAAATAAGGAATATCCCATACCCCGGGCAGTCGTGGAGATATTTTGGTGATCTTACTGTCGTTTTTATGGTTTTGGGCGAGACTGAGTAGTTCTATAGGGTTTAAAATGAAATCATTTGAAAGCGGGGGTCAGGTGTACACCCGATGGATTCTTGAATGGGGTGGTATAAGCTTTCAAAATGTCAAGATTTGCTTTATAACAAACAATGCAGGGTTCCCACCCCGTGCAACCGGACTATAAAGTTAGTTACTGTGCCATTGCGCTTATTAAGTCTATACGCTCTGTTACGCTCGTTTATGAACTCGCCTATTTCCCTAGTCTACCACTTCGGCCTACCATGATTTCTAACACGCTTGGGCCTACGAGGAATAAACTCCCTTTCGATATTCATAAAACTTTCTTTAAACGCCTCCCAACGAAAATTTGCGTTATTACCCATGAACACTTTTTTATCTATCTATTTTCCAGTAGATAAACTATAAAGTAGTCATTTTCATGTATAGTTACAGACGGGCATTAATATAATTAAAATCTTTATATTCTTTATGTAATTAACGTGAAAGCAGGAGTCTGTAAGTGAATCATTTTAATTTTTTAATTCTGTTCTAAAAAATAACTTTTATTTTAAAATTTATCCCAACTTGTTATGTACAGTTTACACGCAATTTTTTTGTGTTCACTTAAGTAGTTGGTTGTTTATTTTATAACCTATATGCCTATGCATATAAGTTATCGTTTGAACCAAAGAAAATATAATTACAAGTGTATATTTGAGGAATCCTGACAAGGTTTGGAGACAATCTGAAAAGCAATGCCTATAGATTCTGATTAGTTAAAACCACGATGACATCATGCTTTTAGCCAATCAGAATGAATGGGCGTGGCTGTATATATATTGAGGATTTACAAAAGTAAATAAACCTCTCAATGATTGTCCTCAAGAACAAATGGCAAAGCTCACAAATAGAGTCCCAGAGCGTGTGCCAGCTTTACATAATGCAAAGGGGAAAGCAACAAGATTCTAAATATATTGATTCAATAAATCTGTTATTATTTATTGTTGCCTTTTACTCTCAATTAAAAAATTATGGAAATAACGAAGGTTATATATATATATATATATATATATAAAACTACGAATCATTGCTGTTTGTGTCAAACTGACTGAAAACAACAATCATTTTTAACGAAAGAAAAACACGGCTGAAGTTAATTATAGGGGACAATCTTTTTGTTTTATTTTAAAAAAGTAAATTGCTTATTAGACTTTTCATATATTATACAATCACACACAAGTGTTTTTCTGTAGGTTAGGTTAAAGTAATTACATACCTTAGAATTTTTGCTTTCCCATGCAAAACACGGGACTAGTTCTTGTAGCGAATAGTCATTAGATATTTGGGCAATTAATTACAGTAACCAAAATCCATATTGGGCTCCAAATAAACCGACCAACAGAACATACAACAACATGTGTGTTTTTGTAAGTTAAGTTCGGTACGTTAGGTTAGGTTACATTTATTTTAGCCTACTATGGATTTCCGCTAATACAATTAATCGACCAAATACCTAATAAGTTTTCACGCTACACGAACTAGTCCCATGTTTAACTATTATTTATACAGTAAATCCTCGATTTAACGAACTAATTCCAGCCACCCCATTCCCTTAAATTGTACATTGTACACAATTTCAGGCATTGAAAAAAATTATGCATAATGTTTAGGAAGAATTCCCTAGACAAAAAAAGTAGACATAGCTTACCTTAAAATTTGGGGGTCATGGCGTTTGTTGTAGGTGGCCTGACACATGTATGACCCCCAAACCTGTGCCAGGCTTGAGGGGGTGAATTACTCTGTCTCAACATCATCCTCCAGAAGCACGGCAGGTACCTCTGGGGTGACTGGCTCTGGGGTAGTGGAAGCACTGCGAGAAAAACTGAGGGTTGGAGCTGGTGAAGATGAAGGGGTTGATGACAATCCTGATGTTCAGGGTAGTGGAACATCAAGAGAAGAATGGCTGTCAGATCTTCGTCTTTGAGGGGCAGGAGGCTTGAAGAAATCATCAATCTTAGTCTGGATCGGGGCACACATGGCTTGTTGTTTCTTGACGACCCTGGTTCTCATCTCCCTCAGATGGTCATAGAAGGGCTGCAGGTCCTCATGAAGTTGAGGAGCGCATCAAGATTATTTCGCACCTCAGACAGCTTCATCGATGGAGTTGTAGATGTCTTCTCTTCTTCTTCTTCTTCCAAGCTTGTTTCTAAGGGACTTGAGGCCAAAGAAACTTCTGCAGCAATCTCGTCTTCAGATTGGATGTAGTACCCCGGGTCTCTACCATCAATCTCCAGTCACTCCTCGATGTCCTCTTGCTGTAAAGCACAAACACAGGCACAAACACAGTGAGCAGCAATGCAACACAGCGGCGAGGCGACAGGGTACAGATTGGCCACATGCAAACAAAAGACGAACACACGAAAACACGTGCGCGTCCGTCCCTTCTTTTTACGGAGCACTATTCTGATTTAACGAACTAGTTCGCTAAATTGATCACTCAATAACCGAGAAAAATCCTTCCGCTAAATCGCTCCTCCGTTATATCGAGAATTTACTGTAATTTACAAATTTTTCTTTACCAAAACTACTTATTCATGGTATAAAAGGCTACCTGGAATTTATTGATCATTTTATTTTTTAAATAAACCAAAAATATTGTTCAATTTTACCGAAAACCACTTTATGGGGTTTTGGCACACCTGCGGTACTGTTGCAGCTGCGTCGGCAGATAAGACAACTGCTGTCAGAATAGACTCCAATAGAGGAACCCTAGTGCTGCCCATGCAATCGTGATGGGGCCACGGCAGAGCTGAAGGCATTAGGTGGAAGTATAATGAAATGAACTTACCTATGTACGATAGACACGACTTGCCTCTTCCAAAAACAATTCAAGCGAATTCTCCTTCCAAAGTTTGTGGAACGCATTGACAGCGCTCAAGCCAACTAATGCGGCACATTACTCTAACTCCTAATGTGACTGCTCCTTTCATGGCCTTCAAAATTAATGGAAGAATCCAGAAGAATGGTTTACTTTCCTTGTACTTAAATCGGCGGCATACGCTTTCCAACATTCTGATATTATCGTTATACCAGGGAGAACTCGTTCCTTGATAATGCGAATGTGTGTCTTACAGTCACGTTTCTCCAGTGCTATAAAAAAAAAAAAAAAAAAACCTACTCCGTTTCTACCACTCTTCACTTCACTTCACTTCAAACTGCCGAGGATACTTTATTATTCCAAAATTAAATTCGTCAGTTTAAACCACTTTACAGTGCCCACCTATTGTACCCTCGTATCTTAAATACCCATAGAGGTAAATATGCAGTTTCACGGCTGGCTCCACGAATATCGCAAATATTTTAGTCATGAAAACCATATTTGGAGACTGTCTGAAGACCATGGCATCGGTAAAGTTTTTGTAAAATCCCGTAAAGTATTTTTTATTAATATTTTAAATACGAACTAATACTAGCGAATCTGGCAACTTGGTTATCATTGTCCAGGTTGTTGCCGTCTAGGATAGACGTGTGTACTACTAGTTGCTTCATTTGTGAATTATCATTAACGCGAGAAGATTGTGTTGAATTTAGGGATCTTTTCCGTTTGGGGGCTAGCAGCGAATTTTAATAAAAATCGGTATACTAATGTAGTTTTGGTCACTGATTTCAAAAATATAACTTTTTTTTTGGAGAAATTAAAAACAAACATGTTAGAGCACTTTAAATAATTAATGTGTTTTTAACGAAAATATCATGACAACCTAACCAATCGTCAAGGGCGTACAGTTGACTCAACTGGGCATTAATTCTTTATTTTTTTTCCTGCTACTTTTACAGATCTACCGGGATCCTTCAAAAAATGTATTCTACGTAAAGTTGCACTTTTTACCATTTGACCGACGCTTTTGACAACGAAAGAAGTGGGTATTTTTATCAAAGGAACACACTTTCCCACACTTAGAGCACTTTTTCATAAACAGTAGCAGTTTGTGACTGGCTAAATTTAACACACTCCTCTGTAACTAGTTTAAGCTAGTTAAAACACGCATTAATTATTTAAAGTGCTCTAAGACGTTTGTTTTCATTTCTTAAAAAAAAAAGTTATTTTGAAATCAGTGACCAAAACTACATTAGTATACCGATTTCATTAAAATTGCGGTAATTATTCGTTTTTACACCCAGTCTGTTTTTATGATGAGAACAAACTTTCAGGTCAATTTTGAGGTGTTTTGCACGAATCTGCCATCCGTTTCCTGTGCAAATGCATAGTTTTCGAGATATCGTCATCTCGAAAACTACGCATTTGCACAGGAAACGGATGGCAGTTTCGTACAAAACGCCTCAATTAACCAGAAAAGTTTGCGCTCTCATTTTCGTTTAAACTAACGAAAATATCACGACTTAACCAACCAATCATCAAGGGCGTACAGTGACCTAACCGGGCATTCAATCGACTAACCGGGCATTCAATTGACCTAACAGGTTAATATTGGTTATTTCACCTAAATATCTTCTGATCTTTTCGTATTAGGCACTCACTGTCACATTTCGGGCAAGTTAAGGATGAGAGAATAACGCCGTAATTGATAAAAACATCCAATCCTTTGTCTTCATCTAGGGCACAATACGAATCAAGTTCTCAAAGTCGAAATCACACGAACGGCACGTCATAATTCTATCACAAGCACCACCAAACTGAATCCAATTAGGAAAAAAAATAGCCAGAAAACCAACAAACTAGTTAAGTTGCAGAGTAGCGAAAAAATAGCCCAATCAGGAAAAATATTTTATGAAAAAGTACATTATAGCCAAAACAGGAAATATATTTTCATTAAAAAAAGTACATTTGAACAAATTTGCACAACATAAGATATATTTTCTTAGTCAGTTTTGAATGGCAATTCAATATTATACTGTTTTAACCGCGCGTGAGTGGGTGAAAAGACGAATATTAACCAAATTCCCTGCTAGCCCGAAACGGAAAAAACCCGAATTTAGCCAGAAAAACAGATTATGGTTAGGTTAGGTTCGACCAATTTCTGGTTCATTTTCATGGCTCCATCTAAATTTCTTTCCCAAAGTCGCGAAAGAATACAAAACACTCGTCTGCAACCTAAACAATAGTGTTTTATTCCTCCGCGACTGCGGAGAAAAAATTTAGATGGAGCCCTGAAAACTGCATCTTTACCGTATAAAAGCATACTCACAACAAAAGTTATATCAATCAATAACTGTATGTGTCGACACATTGAAGGTGAATGTACAATCACACAAAACGAGTTATATACATATCACACGTAAATAAGCAGCTTTTATCTGCAACTTAAATTAGTGTTCTCAAACCATGTCCTTCTTGATAATGAATATCGAAAATTACACTCCCGCCGGTTCGATAGAATTAAAAATTTTCACAAGTTTGTGTGTTTTACACTTACTAAAGCACTTCCGCAAATTAATAATTTTTTACCAAATTCTTAAACTGCAAATATGCCAGTAGGTCATATTCGTCTTCCAACAATTTAAACGAGTCACTTAACACTGACACGAATATCTTCACACTTCGACTTCAAAACTGAAACTATATGACAGTACACAGCAACTCAGCAAGGCTGCCGCTATTCCGCATATGTATATGACGTCACAATTCGGCAAGTTTTCTCTGGTAATTGTAGTTTTTAGAAAATGTGGTATAGGTATAACTAATTTGATTTAAGTTATTCTATTATATATTCATACAGCTTCTACAAATTGAAATGTATATCACTCTGTATTTCAGGGAGAATATTAATGTGTCTGTCAGCAATCACATTTATAATTAGTTTGAATATTTTAACGTCCATCAGATGTCTTGTTGTATGATATATGTACACACGCATATCATTTACATTTTTTTGGTGTGAATTAATACCAACTTTGTTCATTTTCATGTTTTATTACGGATTTCATATTTACAAAATAGATAAAAATATATATCATCCTTTATCATATTTACACAAAATACTTCCCTATATTACCAATTTTAAACACTATTAATCATGTCCTGACTGGGTTTGAATTTCAGGCAACCACCCTGTACTCTCACAGCTTCAGACACTACAATCAGCGCCTTAATAGATGGAAGATGCAGGGAGTTGCATGACTTAGTTTTTATTAAATTTAATTTTGAAAAAAGTCTTTTTCGTCAGCATTCGATGTAGGTAAAGATAATACCTGCAAGGCAAATTGTGATAATATAAGGAATTTATGTGATCCCTCATTGTCTTTAACATTCCTTAGTTTTTTATAAAATTCTGTTACCTCGCAATTACAGTCTTTGAGGTCACACATATGACTCCTTTCTATAATCCATTATAAAATATATGTTAATTAAAATAAAGGAATTGAATAAAAACACCTTATATAGGATTTCTGTTAACATTTATTACGTTTTTCATATTAAAATTGTCATATTTAAAAAGTGAGGAATTATTCCGCATTGACGTGGAATGAGGTCCAGCAGTTCTACGTCTGTCGATGATGCGCAATTGTTTTCCGCACTAACAGACGAAATTACTCAAAACGGCAGCCTTGTATGACAGTGAAAAATATTAAAAAATATTTTTAAAACTCTATTGGAATGACGTCATGTAGGGTCATGACCATACATGACAATAGTGTTTGGGTGTCCCAAACATTTTGACATTGGAAGAAATTTCCATGACGAAAATTTTTAAAATTAAATAATTTTGGGAAGGTGGTCTTTATGGGGTTTTGAGCATTACCATAGATAGAGGTTTGTACTGGGAAACTAATAAATGTACCGTAATACGCAGAGCATGAACAATACGCAGATGAAAACGTTGGTTTAATTTTGTATCAATAATAATTAAAAGTTATTTCAAACACTGTTTCCGTTCAAATAAATATACGAAAACTGTTACAGTTTAGCTTTTTTTTTTAATTTCCTCAAATTCTTTGGTGTTTTACATTATACAGGGTGTCCCATAAGTCCGGCATCATAGGAAAAATAAAAAAAGGCAAAACAAAAGCTTTTATTTACAGAACGTGCTCATTATGTCCACCATTGTTTTCATTACACAAATTCAGACGTGATACCCAGTCAGCAAGCACACGGTGAATGATGTCAGGAGTAATGGTGTTACATGCCCCAATAATGCCCTGCCGCAAATGTTCAACACTCCTAATTTTCTCTGCGTATACCAGCGCTTTCAAGTGGCCCCAGAGATAAAAATCTAGTGGCGTGAGATCCGGGCTTCTAGCTGGCCATTCCACAGGCCCTCGACGTCCTATCCAATGACCAGGTAATTGTTGGTACAGGTATTCCCTTACTTGGGTGCTGTAATGTGCAGGAGCGCTGTCTTGCTGGAACCATGTTGAGAAATTTCCTTCTTCGTTCAAGACACTGGGAAATGCTTCTTCCTTGAACATATGTAGGTAGGTGCCTCCAGTGACATGTTCATCGAAAAAGAGGGGGCCTATGAAGCGATCCTCCCAAATGCCACACCATACCATCACCCGAGATGCACCTTGTTCCTTTGAAGAGGTAACCAGTGAGGGTTCTTTTGAGACCAGTAGCGGGTGTTCTGTCGATTTACCTCACCATTTCCATAAAAAACAGCCTCGTCACTGAACAGAATGGTGGACGTGAAATTGGCATCCCGAGCATATTGTTCCGTAGCCCATTCACAAAATTCCATTCGCCGGTCGGGATCATCTTCGCTTAATTTCTGTAGGATCTGAAGTTTATATGGATGCCATTTGTGAGCCTGAAGAATGCGATGGATGCTACTTTTCGATACTCCTGTCTCGGCGGACAATCGCCGAAGAGACTTATTGGGACTTCTGTTAAAATGAGCCAGGATAGCAGTCGCTGTATCATCGTCAGTGGACCTCCTTGAAGGTCCACTGCGTGGTTTATCTTCTATGGATCCTGTTTCCTTAAACTTTGCAACAAGTCTGCTAACACAACTCTGCGTTATTGGCTCGCGGTCTGGATGCAGTCTGTTAAATTCAGCAGCGGCCTCTCTTTTGACTCCGATTTCCTATGAGTAGAATTATCTGGATTCGTTCTTCCTTGCTCACAGACATTATGGCCTGTAGAAAGAGAAAAATATGAATTATGGTTTGTAGAAATAGAAAAATATGAATTTCTCCTATGATGCCGGACTTATGGGACACCCTGTATATGGAGTTGAACTAATTTTTTATTTGTTAAATTTTCCCAAACGGATGGTAAACTTTCAATAACTATCCTATGCATGGTACAAAAGATAAGGACCAAATATGACTGAAATATTTGTTTGAAATATTCCCCTGCCTATTTCATGAAATAGGCAGGGGAAAAACTGAGAGGTCAACTGTCAGTTGCAAACTATAGCTAAAGCAAAATACACAAAAAGCTGTCAGTTGCAAACTATATTTAAAGCAAAAATACAGGCAAGTAACTAACCTATTTTGATGCGTTTTTGTACGTATGGCGTGGGTGGCACGAAGGTTTCCAGCTTTTAGACAGGAGCATCTTTTGATCAGACAGTTGGTTTGGCAGTTAAGTTAGGTTAGGTAAGATACTCCTGTCTAAAAGATGCTCCTGTCTAAAAGGTGGAAACTTTTGTAACAGCTCGTGCCACCCACGCCATACGTGCAAAACCGCATCAAAATAGGTTAGTTACTTGTCTGTATATTTTGCTTTAAATATAGTCTGCAACTGACAGTTGAATTCTCAGTTTTTCGAAATGGCGTATTTCATGAAATAAGCAATAACTTTGCTTATTTTATGAATTTAGCAAATGGACTGCCAATTTCATGATAGAGATAATTAGTAGAACGATCTCAATAATTAGGAGAACGATCTCAATAATTAGGAGGAATAGTCTACCAAGTAATAAATGCAGTTAAACGTAGATTAATATAAAATTATGAATATACAGTAGGTTATATCAGTATGTCAAGGGTTCCCAACCACTTTAAGTCGACGTACCACTCTTTGTCACCATGTTATTTTAAGTATACCACCTTTCAAGGAAGGAAGGAAGATGCACGTACCACCTTATCAAATCGTTAAGGAGAGGACTGGCGTTCAATCTTGAATTTTCAGCCTTATCTTAAAAGTTATATTTATTTTAATGGTACTGATCGACATTTGTACTGAATCAAATTCTTTATTTTGGCCTTGTAAGTTATCGTTAAATAATTTCAAATATACCTTGACAGCAAACTGGATAATATCCAGACCCGCAGTCGGAAAGTTGCCAGTTATTCGTGTACGACTAATATTACTTTTGAAAAGATTATCACTAAAGTAATTATCAATTAGCAAGCTGCGTATTATATGTATAATCCACTCGCGTATTACCTAAAAGAGCTCCGGGTACCATCGGTACGCGTACCAATCGCTGCAATAGGGTGTCTAATTATACTATGGAAAATAAGGGTTAAACGTGGTCTTGCGAAAAAAAAGATTTAGTAGTTCAGGAGTCAGTGTTACGATATTGGACTAAAATTTTCAAAACAATGGATTTTATTTTTCATATCTCTAATGAATACTAAGACGTACGTCCTGTGATCATTTATCAGTGAATTAACTTGTAATAATGTCACTGAGTATTTTGTGTTTTTTGAGGTTTAAATTTTCGATATAATAAGAATTAAATGTAAAAATATAAATATAGTACAGATGAGACTAAACTGAACACCCTTAACTTTAGTTAACTTTATTAGGCACACAACGTGCATTTAACGTGTAGATATATAACAGTTAAACTCATCAGTTAATATCGCGTAGCTTTTCTATGGGTTTCGTGAAAACGTACGAAACGTTGAGCTGCTCGCTGTTACAAACTGCCATTGTTTGCCATTTTTTAAAGTATTGTGCGTGAATTGGGCTCTACCTTAGTGGGAAAAGTTCCTTGTGCCCGTTCTGTGACCAATGATGTCCGTCACGGTTAACATGGTTAGCTTCTTGTTTATTTGTCAGACAAAAGTTTGCGATGCCGATAAAGTTAAAAAGCTCTTTACAAGTCCATTATTTTGAACCTCTCATTCTAACCATAGTCTGGCCAGTCAGTCATTCGACCACTGTGATTCATTATTTACCAGTACCAACTACAAGAAGACTTTTCCAGGATCTACAAACTCTTTTGATGTCAACAAGTTCCGATTTAACTTGAACACAAATTTGCACATAAATCGATTGTTTTGTCAGTTTTCTGCATGTTCATCTTATTCTGACAGGTTCTGTAAGTACATGCTTACAAAAAAGAATAGCACAAAAGTGAAAAACAAATACAAAAATAATACGCATGTCTACAAGTAAGACTCCCGTGCCTTTACTGTCTAATGTGAAGTCGCTAACTTGTATAACAGACACAACGAACTTTTGTGTAGATTGTAGATGATGTTCACCTCATGCACTATTTAGCAAGAGATGCCACTACAAAAATATTTTCTGTCAGTAAAATTCTAATTTAATTTGTTTATTGAATAACTATGACGTTACAAGTCTTACTGAGGAATCAGACTTTATCAATTTAGGTGTCTGGTGGAGAAACACAACTTGCAATATGGTTTACTCATGCTTTGAAGTGTTTTTCTTTTATAGTTTGGAGCAAACATTTGTTGTGCAACGTGCATATTAAGTAATTGAATAAGGACCGAGGACCCTTCAAGTAAAAAAAAAAAACACCACTCATGCTCTCCTTCCCGAATCAAGAGAAACCAAGAACAAGCAAAAATGCTGAGAGCTCTAACAAATTAATATATTTTAACACAGGAAATAACAGAAAAAATAAAAATGCCTTGATCTGGTCTTTACGAATAAAACCAATTTAACTGATGATATAAAAATAACGCTAGCTAATATCTCAGCTCCACAACATTATCGAGGTATCAACCAATATGGTGAAAACCCTAAAAGAAAATACTCATACTGAAGAAAGAAGCAAATTCTAAGATTATAAAATGAAGAAATCAGGTCCCATCCCATATGGCCCAAATAGAGTGGAAAACAATCTTAAAGAATAAAACAAATGAAAAATGCTAATAACATTGGAAGAAAGGGCGCTGGAAATTTTAGAAAAAATATGTTCCAGAAGCCAACCAAATGGAAAGAAACTATTTCGAGAGGCAAAAGCGAACAGTATTCCGTAGAAAAAAGGGAGTAGCTGCGAAGTTAATTGCACAGTAAACAACAGGAGAAAAGTGATACAAGTAAAACTGGAAGGGGAAGAGGAAAAGGGAAGGGGAAGAGGAAAAGGGAAGGGAAGAGGAAAAGGGAAGGGGAAGATAAATGCGATGAAATCAATAAAGGATAACTCAAAAATATTTCTACAGTTTGCGAAAAGAAAAACAAAACCGCGCGTCAATTTATACAATATTACAATTATTTTGCTTTAGGAGTTGCATACACCAAGTAATCTTGACATTTTCCTAAGCCACCTTTAACATGGCGGATACAGCAATGACTTTCGAACAGAGAAAGGACATTTTGAAGTGGTACTGGAAGTATGGAAATGCAAAGGAAGTGCAGCTGTCTGATACGCGAGTATGAAAAAACAGCTTCCATCGTAGAACAATTTGTCGCATATCTGATAAATTTAAAGAACATGGAACTGTCCGAAATGTGAATAAAATCAAGTGTGAACGAAAACAGACAGCGCGAAGTGAAGAAAATGTGAAAACAGCAATAACGGCGTACCAGCATTCCCCATAAAAGTCAACAAGGCGCTGTGCACATAAATCAGGGATCAGTCAACCTACCGTTCATCGTATTTTAAAGGAATTAGAGTGGAGTTTATACATACCTAGGCTTTTGCACGTTTAACGAGGGTGGTCATGACAGAAGAGTAGAGTTGTGCAGGTGGTTCACTGCTATGAGTATTGAACATTATGAATTTAAGGATAGGATAATTTGGTTTGATGAAGCTACTTTGGAATCAAATGGCCATATAAATCGTCTCAACTGTGTTTTAGGCAGTGCAAAACTCAAACATTTATGTGGAGAATCATGTTAATCTGCCAGATCCTACGGTGTGGCTTGGGTTTTCTTCTCGTGGCATTGTTGGGCCATTTTTTTAATGGTAACAGGTCAAAATTATCTGGAGATGCCGCGTAATGATGCTGTTCCCGTAATACGACATCTGTATACGGATCATGAGGTTTACTTTCAGCAAGATGGCGCATCGCCACATTATCACGGAAATGTTCGATCTTTCTCGACACAGAGTTTTCCGAGTTGTGAATAGGTCGTCGTGGAACTGCTACTGAATACCCTCCAGGTAAAACTTTACAAGACACCCGCACTGCCATGAAACAAGCTACAGTAACGAAACATATATCAATCGATAGAGCAGAAAAATGGTGCAAGCAGCTTTGTATAATTTTTAAAATATTAGAAAATAACAAAGTTATGACACTATGAAGATATTACTAGGCCTATCATTGCTTACACCATTTGGATCTTTTCCGTTTCATGTACTTTTTCCGATTTTGTTGAAAACAAGGTATTTAATGTAGGTTAACTGAATGCCCGGTTAGGTCAACTGAATGCCCGGTTAGGTCAACTGAATGCCCGGTTAGGTCAACTGAACGCCCGGTTAGGTCAACTGAACGCCCTTGACGATTGGTTAGGTTAAGTTGTGATATTTTCGTTAAAACTAACGAAAATATCACGACTTAACCTAACCAATCATCAAGGGCGTACAGTTGACCTAACCGGGCATTCAGTTAACCTACATTAAATATCTTATTTTCAACAAAATCGGAAACAGTACATGAAACGGAAAAGATCCAAATGGTGTAAGCTATGGTAGGCCTAGTAACATCTTCATAGTGTCATAACTTTGTTATTTTCTAATATTTTCAAAATGATACATAGCTGCTTACACCATTTTTTCTGCTCTGTCGATTGATATATGTTTTTTTACTGCAACATTCGCTCAATAGTAACTTATGTTCAACACAAAATTTAAATAGCTCCTTATCCTTAAAGCGAAACTTATCAAAAAACACAATACCTGACATGTCACAACAATCCATCTTTACACCTCAACAACAAAACACAAACTGACCAGATCTGACCTAATGGAGTAATTGAACGGTGTGGCAACTAAGGGGTTGCCAAATGTTGCTAGATATACCAATAATTACTAAAAATATTGGCAATGTCGCTAGATATATCTCAAACTGTCGCTAAAAATTACATTGCTTCAAAGTATCATAACTTGTTATTTTCTAATATTTTCAAAATGATACATAGCTGCTTGCACCATTTTTTCTGTTCTATCGATTGATATATGTTTCGTTACTGTAGCATGTTTCATGGCAATGCGGGTGTCTTGTAAAGTTTTTCCTTCCCCCAAAGTCACCTGATCTTACACCTCTGGACTTCTATCTGCAGGGGTGCCTGAAGGACAAAGTGTATGGTACTAAACCTCAAAATATGCAACACATACAGGAAGCGATTGTTCGGGAAGTACGTGAAATTTCAACTAATATGAACACTACTGTCTGCCGATTATTTTTGGAAGATACGCCGCATGTTTGTATGGTGAACATTTTGAACATTGAATATAAAATGGCTTTTAAATGTTATTTTTACATGCTTACTTATGTACACAGTAAACGTTTTGCTTATTAAGTGCAATTAGTATCCAAAATAAATAATTTCAAAATGTGTGTACATTACAAAGATCAGCAGAAAAATCAGCGATGTACATGACGTGGAGGCCTTGCAGAGGGACACGAACAAAATATACAAATCGTTAGAAGACAACATGTCATTCAGCGCCGAGAAATTTCAGCTCTTGAGATATGGTAGAAAAGAAGAACTTAAAGAGACTGCATATTATGCTCCAGATAGACAGGAAATTCAGAGAAGCACGAAAGCGATCGATCTCGGGATAATAATGACAGATGATGCGAAATTCGAAACACAAAATCAGATAGCGATAAATAAAGCAGAGAGAGTCGCCGGACAGGTACTAAGAACGTTTAAAAGAAAGGACAGGGCAGTAATGATTCCCCTGCTAAAAACACTGATTATACCAAAACTTGAATACTGCTCAGTTTTGACGTCCCCATATAAAAAGGAAGAAACTAATAAACTAGAAGAAACGCAGAGACATTTCACAGCCAAGATTGATGGCTGCAAAGAACTCAACTACTGGGAAAGACTACGTAAACTAAATCTGTACTCACTGGAAAGAAGAAGAGAGAGGTACATCATAATCTACATATGGAAAATGATCGAAAAACTGGTACCAAACCTAAAACTAAACCCAATTACCATTCAAACAACACTGGAAAATAGGAAAGGCAGAATGTGTAGTGTTTCCAAATTAAAGGCCCGACAAGGGACCTCCTCAACCCTGAAGGAAAATAGCTTGGTTGTCAGGGGGCCAAGACTTTTCAACCAGCTTCCTAAGGACCTCAGAAACGTAACGGGGGTCAAAGTTGAAGTCTTCAAGAAAAGACTGGATGCCTGGCTCAGGACAGTACCAGATGAGCCGGGCGTGCCTGGCTATGTACGGTGGAGAGCGCAAGAAAGCAACTCGCTCCTCCACCAGGCCAGACCTAGAGGCGGGGCCACCAGCTTGACCTCCGTGTGAAGAGAGACCAACGCACGAAACAACATAAGGTTCATAAGGTAAGGTACACCCCGCATTGAGGGCTCAATATGCATCAGTTTTCAGTGCCCCAGAAAGCGCAAAAGTGGTACCTGACAGAAATACCTTTTTTGAAGAGAAATTAAATAAAGAGTGAAAAATGATTCTGAATTTACTCCAGAAAATATATCGAGAACTATAGAACGAAATCACATCCAGCTGCACGTCCGGACAAATCGAACACCTTATTGATTAAAAAATCTAAAGATGAAATAGCTATACCCCTATATTGGATAGAGAGAAGATTCCTGGATACGGGGGAAATACCGAGTATCCTGGAAAGAGTGAACATTGTCCCTATATATAAAGGAAGGGATAGGTCTCAAGCAAAGAAATATAGACCGGTGTCACTGACATCACATCTCACCGAAAGACTAATCAGAGTGAAAATCTGACTTTTTGGAAACAGAAAAGATTCATTCAGAATTAGCACTGATTCCTGTCAGGAAGATCGTGACTATTACAATTAATAAAGCAGTACAACAATATCATACACACACTTGAAAGCAATTAAAACTACGATGTCATATACAGGGATTTTGCTGAAGCATTCGACAAATGTGATCATCAAAATGAAACATATGGAAAAATAAAATTAAACATATTGGAAATAAAATATATGGGACTAACAGGCAACGTGGGAAAATGGGTCTACAATTTCCTTAGAGAACGTCAGCAGGTCGTGAAAATCCAAGGTTATCATCAGAATTGGAAGTATGCAGCTCAAGAACAGTATTATCCCCACTCCTATTCATTATCATGCTGATAGATATAGACAGTGAAGTAACCTACAACAGTATAGTAACATGCTTTGCTGACGATACAAAGATCAACAGAAAAATTTGTAATGCAGAAGAGGTGGAAGCCCTACGGAGGGGGGACAAACAGAATATACCGATGGTCAGAAGACAATAATATGAAATTTAACACTGAAAAACTTCAGCTCTTGAGATATGGAAGAAATGAGGAACTTAGACAGCATATTATGCCCCCACATAGACAGGAAATTCAGAGAAGCACAAAAGCGAACGATTTAGGGGTCATAATGACCAATAATGCAAAATCTGGAACAGAATCAGGAAGCGATAAACAAAGCAAACAGAAATACAGTACTAGACAAATTCTGAGAACTTTTGAATGAAGGGATGAGAATGTAATGATTCCACTGCTGAAAACAGTGATCATGCCAAAACTTGACATCCCTAGATAAAAAAAGAAATTAATAAACGAAAACTTCAAAGAAATTGCACAGCCAAGATTGACGGCAACAAAAAACTCAACTACTGGAAAAGACTGCGAGTGCTGGAACTTTTGTTTCTCTTGTCACTGTCTTTCTCAGCTGATCTTTTCCGTGTCCCATTTACCCTGGTAGCAGTCCAGCATGCTCTCAAACACACATCTCCCTCTATTCCTCACTACACATACATCTTAGACACTACATAATCTTTTCAAAATTAAAAACAAAACAAAAACAAAATAAAAAATGGTAT
Organism: Bathynomus jamesi; assembly: GCA_023014485.1. NCBI lineage: Eukaryota > Metazoa > Arthropoda > Malacostraca > Isopoda > Cirolanidae > Bathynomus > Bathynomus jamesi. The sequence goes on from JAJOZX010002302.1 coordinate 629,230, forward strand.
CGTTTTTAACAGCCTCGGAGTCCCCTGGGTAGAAGACCATAAATCTCCCCACTTCTGGCTCCCACGTTTCCGATACCGTGAACGCAGACCCAGGCAGAGGGGCTGGTTCTTCTGCCACCCATTTGAGGTGTTCTGAACCTTTGTCTCATTCACTTTTCATAAACTTCTGCAACACTCGTGGCCTTTTCTCAAATTTCCAATCTGTTGAACACCACCTCTCCTTCTCTAAACCTAACCTAACCTCCTCCTCACTGAAACCCAGGTGTCTGAGGCGACTGACAGCAACCTATTCTCTGTACCCTCCTACTTTCTCTATACTCAGTTTCAGTCCAAAGTTGGATGTTGCGTATATGTATGCAACAACCTAACTTGCTCTCGTATTCCCAAACTTAAATCCTTCGAATTCTACACCCTCTGGTTACGGCTTACATGCAAATCTCAAACTAAATACATCTGCAATGTCTACCTCTCTCTTTGTTTTATTGATTATCCAAAGCTCTTTAACTACCTCACTTCCAAACCACTCTACTTTCGCTGAAATCTCCATTTTAGGTGATTTCAATGTTTACCACCATATTTGTCTTTCCTTCCATTTCACTTACGTCTGGTGAACTAGCTTACAATTTCTCTATCCTGAATAACCTAGATCAGATTGTACAGCACCCTACTCATATCCCCAATCACCTTGGAGACAGGCCCAACATTCTGGATTTATTTCTCACCACTGATCCTTCTTCTTACTCTCTCAAATTTTTTTTCTCCGTTGGGCTCCTCTGACCACAATCTTACTGTATGTTTGGCTCCTGTCCTGTTGCTCTAGTTGAGCCTTTGGATCCTCCCAAGGAGGAGGCGCCTTTGGCACTTTGGCGACGTCGATTGGGAGGTCTTTCTGCAGTATTTCTTTGATTTCCCATGGAATGATTACACTGGGGAACAAATTTCAACTTTTTGTCTATTGAATTAGATTTGACAGTTAGTTCTAGGTAATTTGGGTGCGCTGAGCACGAATGTTTACTCGGTTTTGCTCTATCAGGTCCTGATTTTGCTCAACACCCCTCCTCTTTCGTCGTATTCATAAAAAGGTTTTTTTCTCAATACTCGCTAAGTCTTTTTGCAGTTACACATTATGCAACTAGGTTTTTATCTAGGTATTTGTACCTATTGTTATGGTATTGTTGTATTATGTATATTTTTATATGTAACACCCTAAAAATATTTTTAATTTTGTCATTTTTAACCCATTTTAATATTAGTAAATTAAGCTAAAAATATCATAGAATTCTAAAATTTTCTCGAGCGTTCCTGTTCTCTGTAGAGTATTCTAGAGGGACAACTAAAATATATAAAAGCGACTCGTTTCCAGAGTTAATCAGTCAATTCAATCAGTCAGTCAGTCAGTCAGTCAGTTGAGTTAGTTAATTAAGTTTGGGCATTAACATAATTTTGAATTGGCATATGATTTAGTGAGTAATTTTGTCATCGTGATTTAATATAGTTGATTTAATTAGACGTAATTTATATTGTACCTACTCATCCGTGTTTCTAGTTTAATTTCATAGATTGTAAGTACCTATTTCATAATAAGTACCTATTTAAACTAATTTTTGTGTTTATATTTCAGATTTTCTTAAATTTATATGAATTAAGGGCTTTAAATACCTTTACAAATTGGCAGAACAATCAAGCAATATGTCATCAAGCACTAGAAAGTTCAAATGCAAAAACAACCCTGATTCCTTCTGTTATATATGTGGAAATTTTACACTTCCACATCAACGAGCAAATATAACTGACTTCGTAAAAAGAGCTTACTTAGCTTATTTTGGCATAAAACTGGGGGACCAAGATAAATCGTGGGCTCCACATAAAGCCTGCACTATATGCATTGAAAGACTGCGACATTGGACGAAGGGTTCGGATTCAAAAATACCTTTTGGAGTTCCAATGGTAAGTTTATGATTTCATAAAACTACGTAATTTAATCACTAGTATACTGTAACTTACCTAAATGTAATTGTAACTTAGGTACATAAACAAAAATTTACAGAAAATGTTTATAAGAATCTCAAATATTGCATAAGGTTGAAACACATAGAAATGTTAAATGTTTGGGTGATAACTTTTGATAAAATTCATAAAAACAAGTCTCTCGTCGCTTTTGTTAACGCTTTACAATTTTTTTTCCATATCAGGTGTGGCGAGAGCCTACTAACCACGAGACCGATTGCTACCTTTGCTTTGTCAAGACTTCGGGCTTCACTAAGAAAAATAAACATTGTATCGAGTACCCAAATTTCGACCGCGATACGACCTGTGCTACATTCAAATGAGATCCCCATTCCAAAATTTAAGGGTCTGCCAACTCAAGAATTAGTTGAAGATGTTCCTGAAAATATTGTTATGCACTTTGAGGAGTCAGACACCGATTTTGACCCCAGCGTATTTGAAAGTCAAAACGATCCGCAAAAGTTTAACCAGGCCGAGTTGAATGATCTTGTAAGGGATCTAAATTTGCCAAAAAAGGCTGCGGAAATTTTAGCTTCAAGACTTAAAGAGAAAAACTTGCTTACTTCAAACACATACATTTCATTTACAGAAAAAGAGAAGAAGAACTTGTTAAATATTTAGAACAGAGGATAGTTTAGTATATTGCTGCGACATAGTTGGTTTGTTAAAGAAGATGGGGGTTGAGTCTTACGATGCAAATGATTGGCGCTTGTTTTTAGACAGTTCGAAAAGAAGTCTTAAGTGTGTGTTGTTGCATAATGGCAATCTATACGGCTCGATACCGATTGGGCACTCAACAAAATTAAAAGAAAAGTATGAACATATAGAAAAGGTTTTAAATCTTATCAAATATAGGGAGCACGAGTGGATCATATGTGTTGACTTAAAAATGGTTAATTTTCTGCTAGGACAAACAGGAGGGTATACTAAATATCCCTGCTTCCTTTGCTTATGGGACAGCAGAGCCAAGGAAGAACATTATTTCAAACAAATCTGGCCAGCACGAACATCACTTACTGTCGGAGAAAAAAACGTAATTAATCCACCTTTAGTGAGCAGAGATAAAATCATATTTCCTCCTCTGCATATAAAACTAGGCCTCATTAAACAATATGTAAAAGCTTTAGATACGAACGGCGAGTGTTTCAAATACATAACTTCAAAATTTCCAAGTTTAAGTTATGAAAAAATCAAGGCGGGAATTTTCGACTGTCCACAAATAAGAACAATGATTAAAGACAGCAATTTTCCTAATGTCATGAAT
>JAJOZX010002302.1:637500-686419 GCA_023014485.1 Bathynomus jamesi
AGGTCGGTGGCGACGTTGAGGGAATGTGGAGTGCATTCCGGGACGAGTTTATGGTGCTGCAGTCTGCTACCATACCCTCAAAACCAGTCACCCCTACTTCAACGCAGCCTAAGTGGTTCAGTATGGACATCGCTTCGACTATCCGAAATAGGAAAGCTCCGTATAGGAGGGCGAAGGCCAATCGTTCCCATGAGAACACTGAGGCGTATGTCCACCTGTATAGGGAAGTGAAGGCGAAGGTTAGGCTAGCGAAACGTAACGAAGAACTACGCGTGGCAAGCCTCTGCAAGGGGAACCTTAAGGAGTTCTTCAGTTATGTTAATAGTGCTGAATGAGTACTTTGCGAGAGTGTTCACCAGGGAGGACACCCGCGTCATCCCCGAGCCAGGCGTCAGGCACGAAGGTGCTGGCCTGGATAGGGTTCGGTATACGGCGACAGTCGTTGCCGATAGAATAGACAAACTGAGCGCGTTTAAGGCACCTGGGCCAGACCAATTCCTCCCCAGATTGTTGCGGGAAGTGCGCGACCAGGTGGCTCCCCACCTGGCTACAGTCTTCAACAAATCGTTGGAGACGGGCCAAGTGCCTGGAGGGAAACCAACGTGACCCCTATCTTTAAGAAAGGGGATCACGAAAGTCCAGGGAACTATCGTCCCATTAGTCTCACTTCGGTTGTAGGTAAATTATTAGAGGGGATAATAACGGATAGGATCGTTGACCATTTCGATTCCTACAAGCTACTTGGGGACTCCCAAGATGGGTTTAGGCGGCATAGGTCGTGTCTCACCAACTTGCTTAAGTTTTTCCACGTCATGTAGAGTGAGTACGATAAGAGTAGGGCGATTGATATACTTTATCTTGACTTTGAGAAAGCCTTTGATAAGGTACCTCACCGCCGGCTAATGGTCAAAGTGCACGGGCTGGGTATCGGTGGGGAAGTACGTAGGTGGATTGGAAACTGGCTGAAGTATAGGCGGCAGAGGGTTGTAATTAAAGGGGCTAGTTCGGGTTGGGCCTTGGTCACTAGCGGGTTCCTCAGGGTTCCGTTTTGGGGCCAGTGTTGTTTATCATTTACATAAATGATATCGACGCTGGCATCGTCAGTAGGATGGCCTAATTCGCTGATGACACCAAGCCTGGGGCCAATGTTGGGATGCCAGAGGTGATCGAGCAACTGCGTGCGGACCTACATAGTATAGGAGAGTGGTCCGAAAAATGGCAAATGCCGCTTAACTTGGGTAAATGCAAGGTGATACACATTGGCTACGCCAATCCCAAGTCAGACTAGTCGATGTTGGGGAGTAATATTGAGGCGACTGATTTGGAAAAGGACTTGGGTGTGCTAATTAGCAGTGACCTTAAGTTTACCAAACAGTGCGTAGAGGTGGAAAAGAAAGCCCAGAAGCTGTTGGGTTATATGAGGAGGCAATTTTGATTTCAGAACAAGGAGATTGTGCTCTCTCTGTACAATTCCCTGGTTCGGCCGCACCTGGAGTATGCTGTGCAGTTCTGGTCGCCCACCCTTAGAAAAGATATTGAGAGGCTGGAGCGAGTGCAGGCGAGGGCCACAAAGTTAATTCCTTCCGTTAGGCATATGGGCTACAATCGACGTTTACGCCCTGAATTTGTTTTCGCTGGAAACTCGGAGGCTGCGCGGTCAACTCATCGAGGTCTTAAAGCTCTTACACAGGTTCAACGATGTCGATTTTAGAAGTATGTTTAGTTTAAATGATAACTCAACTCGCAACAATAGTTGGAAGTTGGATTTGAAACGATTTAGCACTAGGTGTGTGGGAATTACTTTACCCATAAGATCTGTCATGTGGAACAGGTTACCTTCAGGAGTTGTGAACAGTTCCTCTGTGGATGAGTTCAAGAAAAGGTTAGACCGAATCTTGCACACTATTTGAGGGTGTATGAATTTTTCCCCGTCACCCGTTGCCATTAGTCCCTCCTCGGTATGGGCCGTAAGGCCTTTTGAGGTACTTTTTGTCCTTGTAACTCCTTGTAACTCTCTCTCTCTCTCTCTGATATCTATCTTAGGTGTGAGTGGGTTAAGTCTGCTGACCGGAATGTCGGTCAGTTATGAGGTCCTTCAACCCGGAAACCTTCCGGGTGAAACCTCTGACCTCTCCTCATCTCCCCTTCCAGGTCTGCTTGGTAACTGAGTATGCTGAATAGTTTGATCAATTTCGAATTTCAAATTTCGCACTTCTTGCTACTTTAAATGTAGTAGGACGGGTTGATCGAGTCTGGTTACGGATCACTGGGAGTTCTCAAATGATACCGCGTTGGTAGAGACGGGAGTCTTGATGGGAATTCTCGGGAGTCAAAACCTCCAAATAGCTAATTAAGTATAAAGAATGGCTACTCTTTCAATACATAGTGTTTATTTATTGAGATAGAAAGAGTGATTTCCCTTGAGATGTAAATGTAGTAGTAGGCGCTGGTCTGGTCTGACTACAGAGCACTGGGAGTTCTCAAATGATAGACTTCTTAAACTTTTTTGTTGTTTTTATTTATGCGTTTCCAATAGATGGGAATTCTATGGAGTCAAAACCTCCGAAAGGCTACATAAAATTATTTTTGGGAAGCCACTTCTCTCTCCCTCCTTTTTTTTTTTGTTGCTTCCTTTCTTTTTTTTATTATTATTAGAAGAGTGCTGCTTGAAAGAGGGCTAGTTAAGATAGAGTAGAAGTAGTAATGTTCCCTTTGCAATACCCGATCGGTAGAGAAGGAAAGCTTGATGGTTTATTTTGAGAGCCAAAACCTCCGAATAGATGTTTTCAGTTTTTGGGATGTTACTTGTGTTTATAGTGTATGCATGTTAGTACTTTTTAGATAAATCGCGGAATATCTAACTTACCTAGCTAGTGAAAGTGTTATACGTTTATACAGAAGTAGATGTTCCTTTTTGCAATAAAAGTTGTAGAAGGCGCTGGGCGGGTCTGGTTTCAGAGCACTGGGAGTTCACAAAACCTCCAAATAGTTATACTGATCTTCAGGGAAGCTACTTAGTTAGAGTGGAACTTTAGTTTTAAATATTGTACGTCAAAATTTCGCAAGAAAAATGCAAACCCACAAGGAAAAGGAAAAAATTATTTCAAGGCCTTTCGTGTATTTACCAGTACGTCTTGTGTGTGTGTATATATATACACAGGGTGTTTCGTAACATGTGGGACGCACTTTCAGGAGGATTCAGGACCTGAAAACAATGAAAAAAGTTTATATAAACATATACCCGAAATCGCTTTGTTTCCGAGTTACAGCTCGTTTTGTGTTCCAGCAATTCTTTCCGCAAACTGTTTACAAACACTGCTTGCCGACAATGTTTGTGAGTGTGTACGAGATTTATTTCATGTATGGCCTTGCTGATTGTAATGTTTCATACACTCTATGACATGTTTCAATATCGTTGAGTGTAGAGCCATCAGTCAGTCAGAGGTGCATCGCGGTGTTTCACTGTTCGTATTAATTTCTTACCGTGAATAAGTGCAGTCCAGTGAAAAAAACCTTAAAAGTTTTTGTGCTATTCAGTGATAGTGTGCATTTGAAGTGAGAATGAAGTCTTATTCAAACAGAGAAATGGCAGACATGCATCTCATGTATGGACCTGCCGAGTGTAATGCGGCCGCAGCAAGATGTCTGTATGTGGAAAGGTTTTCGAATCGCCGTCTGCCAGATAAGAAGACCTTTCAGAGAATAGACGAGCGTCTTGGTGATACAGGATCATTCAAGAAACGAGTTTCAGATGGTGGTAGACCAATGAGCGCCAGAACTGTTGAGTTGGAGGAGCGGGTCCTGAATCGCGTGAAGGAACATCCTGGTGTCAGCACCCGAAGGATAGCAGCAGTAGAGGGTGTAAGATACACAACTCTGTGGTGAATTTTACGGGAACAACAGCTTTATCCATATCACATTCAGAGAGTATGTACAGGGTGGGGCACGGGAATCAAGTGTTTTTTGAATAGCTAGTAATCGGCCATTAGGAATGGGAGGGGCGTGCGGTAGGTAGCATTCCATTCCTGGGTTCATAGCATTTAACTTTAACTAACACTCACCTTTATCTTTCAGGTGCCATCATGGAGCAGTGGACGTTAGAACACCGCATGTTCGCGTATGATCATTTTGTTAGGAGTGGCGAGTCAGTGACAGCAGTTCAGCGTGCGTTTCGCCGCAGATTCAACATTCATCGAAATGACTCTGTTCCCGCTCGTGACACAATCTTACGTTGGGTTAACAATCTTCGAACAGGAGGCTCAATAATGAAAACAAAACCGAAGGGGCCGCAACGCACTGTGCGTACTCCAGAGAACGTTGAAAGGGTCAGACAAGCGATGTTGCAAAGCCCAGGCCGCTCTGCTCGGAGACATTCAGCTGCACTCGGAATCAGCAATCGTACTGTTAGACGGATTTTGCATGAAGAATTACATTTTCACCCATACAAGTTAGCGATGGTGCAGGAATTGAATGTAAACGATTGCCCCCAACGACTGAATTTTGCACAGGAAATGCTTGCATTTTATGAGCAGAATGAAAACATGATGGTGGTAATGAGTGATGAAGCCCATTTCCACCTTAATGGGGCCGTCAACAATCAAAACTGTCGGTATTGGGCTGCTGAAAATCCGCGACAACTCCATGAAAAACCGCTGCATAGCCCTAAGGTTACAGTTTGGTGCGCGGTGGGAAAGTTTGGCGTCATCGGTCCCTATTTCTTCGAACAAAATGGGGTTACCGTTACCATAACATCTGGGCGTTACATTGAGATGGTGAACACCTTTTTCATCCCTGAGTTACGAAGAAGGCGTATTGCTCGTCGACATTTGTGGTTTCAGCAAGATGGGGCCACGCCACACACCGCCAGAGCGTCAATGGCTGTTCTTCGCCCCCCGTTTCCCAACCATCTCATTTCGAGATTTGGTGACATTGCATGGCCCCCTCGGTCCCCTGACTTGTCCACATGTGACTTCTTTCTATGGGGGTACCTCAAGTCACGTGTCTACGAGGACAAGCCCCGTACATTAGATGCATTGAAGGAAGCGATCCGTCAACAAATCATCCAAATCAACAGAGACCTGCTGGGAAGAGTGGAGGCCAATTTTCGTAAACGCCTTCAACAATGCGTCGACGGCCAAGGACATCATATGCCAGATATAATTTTCGGTACATGATTATTATGACATGAAATGCTATGTTCTTACGAATGTTGTTCTACCAATATATTTTCTTTACAAAAATAAATATCATTTTCCTGATTATTCCAAAAACACTTGGTTCCCGTGCCCCACCCTGTACAAGGCCTTACTGAAGTTGATTTCCCACCACGAGAGGCTTTATGTACTTGGTTCCTTCAACAGTGTGCTGGCGATCCTCTTTTTCTATCCTCCGTGTTGTTTTATGATGAGGCTGCCTTCACAAGAAATGGCGTGATCAATTTTCACAACACTCATCACTGGGCCGAAGAGAATCCACATGCCATCATCCAGTCAAAGCCCCAACAACAATTTAGTATCAATGTATGGGCAGGACTTATTGCCGACAACTTAATCGGTCCTTTTGTTTTGCCTGGAAGAATAGCAGGAGAATCGTATTCCAATTTTTTAAGGAATGATTTAAGCTATTTACTAGATGAAGTTCCGCTTGGTGTGCGATGTCGTATGTAGTTTATGCATGACGGCGCTCCGCCTCATTTTAGTCGAGTAGCCAGAGACTATTTGGATGACCATTTTCCTGATGAATGGATAGGCCGTGGAGGACCCATTGCGTGGCCTGCTCGCTCCCCGGACCTGAATCCACTCGATTTTTACTTGTGGGATCATCTGAAATCCATCGTTTACGTGACACCCATTGATAACGTTGAAATGCTTCGCCAACGTGTAGAACAAGGATGCCAGAAAATCCGAGCAATACCTGGAATGTTTGAATGCGTCAGACAGTCTATGACGAGGCGTGTTCAGGCGTGTACAAGCGCAAGGCGGTCATTTTGAGCACTTCCTTTAAAGGTAAGGCGGATACTTGCTGGAACACACAACGGGCTGTAACTCGGAAACAAAGCGATTTCGGGCATAGTAGAGTATTTTTCTATAAACGTTTTTCATTGTTTTCAGGTCCTGAATCCATCCTGAAAGCGAGTCCCACGTGTTATGAAACACCCTGTATATAGTGTATATGTGTGTAGGTAGTGTAGTGGTTAGCGTCGCTGACTACAAATCCATCGGCCCCGGTTTTGAAACCTGGTGACGGCAGGCGGTGCGTAGCAAACCCAGCTGTTCATCGTTCCACACAAAAAAAATTGGTTGGTAGATAAATGGGTACGCTGGATAGCCTAGTGGTTAAGATGCTGGGCTGCTGATCGGGGGGTCGTGAGATGGAGTCCGGGCGAGGACTTTGTAATTTCTGACCACCCGTGGTGGGGCGTGGTTCGGATTCCACGTTAAACTGTAGGTTTAAGGTGGAGTGACAAACTTGACTTTCGTAAAACAAAGGTTAACCAACCAAGATTTTATATATACGTGTGGGTGTATATATATATATATATATATATATATATATATATATATATATATATATATTATATATTATATATAGGGTGTCCCGTAAGTCTGGAACCATAGGGCAAAATGATAAAAACGGCAATAAAAACGCCGAAGAGACTTCTGGGGACTGTTTGTGAAATGAGCGAGGATGGTAGCGTCTGTGTCATCGTTGGTGGATGTCCTCGGAGGTCCACTGCGTGGTTTATCTCCTATGGATCCCGTTTCCCTGAACTTTCCTACAAGTTTGCCGACACAGCTGTGTGTTATCAGCGCGCGGTCCGGATGCAATCTGTTAAATTCCTCAGCGACCTCCCTCTGACTCCGATTTCCTACGAGCAGAATTACCTGGATGCGTTCTTCCTTACTCAAAGACATCATGGGCACTTGCATAAACGGAAAAACATGAATTCCAAGGCCTTTCGTGTATTCAAGCTACTCCTCGTCAGAGCTACACCTCGTCATTCCCGGACGAGGTGTAGCTCTGAATACACGAAAGGCTTGGAATCGTTTTCTCTTTTTCCTTGTGGGTTTGCAGCATTCATTCATTTCACGTGTTTAATTGTGAAATTCATCCCATATATATATATATATATTAACATATATATATATATAATTTCAGACAGTAAACGTAATTAAAGAATATGAAATCAGGAGAAATTAAAAATAGGTAGGCGAACAATAGTATAAAACTACATACATAAAATACAGTTTCGGGCACATTAAACAACTATATAATGAGATACGGAAGTGCAAGCGTGAAGGGAAATACGAGCGTGGAAATTCACGAAGTATGTATAGTCAGTGGATAGGTAATGGGGCGATAAGGTTTCGGAAATAGGCAATAGGTAAAATTAGAACAATCGAAAGAAAATAAAAATCAAACAGTTGCAAGTGACCTGACCTTGAGTGAGAACAACAAATGTATTGTCTACCTGCAGGAATGAGGACGGAGAGATTACATAATATTATATTGTGTGTGTGTGTGTGTGTGTGTGTGTGTGTGTGTGTGTGTGTGTGATTTTGAATGAACGGAGTGCAACGCTCAATTAAAAGAATTTTGTTTCCCTTCAGTATAGAAAATGTAAAGTGTAGTGAAGTTTTGTTTAAAAGAAAATATTAATGGATAGTGTAACTTCGTAATTTATAATTCACTGAATGTTACTATTATTTATAAAGGAAAATAAAATCTTTTTTATTTTAAATAAAATTCTTAAAATAAACAAGTCTAATGAGAATTTGGTTAAATTGTGTTTTAACACCCATCTAGTAACCCACCACTTTTTTCTCTAGTGCAGTTTTAGCAGCTTGTAGTGAATACTCTTATTTTAGTTTCAAGTTAAATGTTAATTTTACGTCTTGAATTTCGGAATAGTATAAATTCATTTTAAATTAGTTACCCCATTATAATTCAATTGTGAACCACATTAATACTAATTTTATGTATACTATATTATTTTATTGTATGTAAACATAATTAATTATATATCACAATTGTCAGTTAATTATTTATATTCAAATATTTATTTTAATCTAATACCATGTCCATTTTACAAATAAATAATAGAAAACCAAGGGTTATATTTTCCACCTTTGGTACTGTCGCAGTTTTCGCCTAACGGACTCAATCGGCTAGTGAGATAATCACTGGTTGGCACTTAACTAGCGGCAGTGCTTATGGCTACATCATCCAGGTTAACCTATACCGGATAGATGCGCTACGGTCCCAAGCCGTAGCTTGCCTAGGCCGACGACGTAAACCAACAATTGGTGACCCCGGAGCTGGATTACCCCTTTTACCCGAATGACTAGGACTAGACTGTAATGTCGTTCGTGCCCATCACCCCCTTCACCCGAACGACTAGGACTAGACTGTAACGTCGTTCGTGCCCACCACCCCCTTCACCCGAGCGACTAGGACCAGACTGTAATGTCGCTCGTGCCCTCTGCCCCTCACCCCTGCCCGTGCGCTCTGTGCCTGCGCTCGTCTCAACCTCCACTCCTTCGTTGGTGACTTGTCGTCTTGCTTGTACGTCAGCAAGCATAGGAGAAGATGCCTGACGACGCTGGTGCCATCTCCCACTTGAGCGTAAGCTCCCCGTCTTCTGGCCGGGTGATCCATTTATTTGGTTCCACCAAGTGGAATCACAATTCAACTTGGGAAGGATCACCGCTAGCAGGACGAAATACGATCATGTTTTGTCCTCTCTACCAGCGAGCATCATCTCTGAAGTCCGTGACGTCATCGTATCTACTTCCACGAGTGAGGACCCGTACAACGATCTGAAGTCTGCCATCCTGTGCCGCACCACTGTCTCCGAGCGTGAGAAACTACATCAGTTAATCTCAAAAGAAGAACTTGGAGACCGTAAGCCCACTCAAATGCTGAGGGCTATGCAGTGCGCTCTAGGCGAACGCGCACAAACCTTCGATAAGGACATCTTTAGACAGTTGTTCTTGCAGAAACTTCCTCCATCAGCTCAGCGTGTCTTGGCCACTATGGATCCTGCTACTCCAGTTGATAAACTAGCAGAAACTGCCGACAAAGTAGTGGAGATTGACACAGCTCCGGTCAACAACGTGAACACACAATCGGAACTGGAGTTGAAAGTGGAAGAGTTAAGTCACAACTCAACCACGTTTGTTCTCTGCTACAAAATCAACGGCAAAGAAGCCATTCTCGGTCAAGATTTACGAGGAGGCATCGTTCGAGTTCCGGGAAGATCTGCTTCTACCACTCGACATTTGGAAAGAAGGCTAGGAAGTGCATCTCCCATTGCAATTTTTCGTCGGAAAACCCCAGCAGCGAGTCCTAATGGCGTCTAGTACTCGCACTGCCAACCTGTTATTCATAAAGGACAGGACTCTGGTGTCAATTTCTTGGTTGATACCGGAGCGTCAGTCATGTATTCCCTCAAAAATCTGGTCATACGCACTCGGAATCTCCGCCTCTATACGCTGCTAACGGTTCACGCATACCCACGTACGGTACTCAGTCGCGTGAACTAAACTTGGGCCTTCACCGATCCTTCAAGTGGATTTTCATCTGTGCTCAAGTGCAGCATCCCATAATCGGCGCTGACTTCCTCCAGCATTTCAAACTCCTGGTGGATCTTGACAAGCGACGCTTATGCGACCAGGCCACACTGCTTTCTGTTCTTGCCAAACAGGTTGCCCTTCCGGACGCCTCGAACTCTGCACTTTCCCTCGTTCCCCCTAATTCCATGTACCAGTGCCTTTTCCAGCGATATCCAGGAATTCTTCAACCGATGCAGATGGGTGATACCATTAAGCACACCATTACCCATCACATTACAACAAAGGTCCCCCTGTGTTTGCAAATCCCAGACGTCTTGCCCCGGACAAACTGAAAGCTGCCAAATCGGAATTCCAGCTTATGATGGATCTTGGGATAATAAGACCTTCCAAAGCAGTTGGTCCTCTCCCCTACACCTGGTCCAGAAGAAGTCAGGAGACTGGAGACCATGTGGGGATTACCGGTTTTTGAATTCGACAACCATCCCGGACCGATATCCGGTACCAAATGTCCAAGACTTTACTTCTCTTCTCCACGGCAAATCTATCTTCAGTAAATAGATCTCGTTAAGGCTTTCCACCACATTCCCGTAGAGCCTTCGGATATTCCCAAGACTGCAGTTTGTACACCATTTGGGTTATTCGAATTTTTGAAGATGCCGTTCGGGTTACGGAATGCTGCGCAAACCTTTCAGAGGTTTATAGATGAGGTCACCAGAGGCTTAGACTTTGTTTATGCCTACATCGATGATTTGCTTGTGGCCAGCTCAACGGAAGAGGAACATAAGGAACATCTTTCACTCCTCTTTCAACGCTTAGAACAATACGGTGTTACTATTAATGCATCTAAGTGTGTGTTTGCACAGCCAACCTTGGAATTTCTTGGTCACACGATTTCGCAGCACGGAATTACCCCCCTTCAGGACAAGTGTGAAGTGATAAAAATTACCCTATGCCAAATAATCAGCGTGAGTTACGTCGGTTTCTAGGTTTGGTAAATTATTACCACAAGTTCATTAAAAACTGTGCCAGTGTTCTTGCTCCTCTACACGCTATGATCACACACAAACGCAAGGTAACGAAATTGGTATGGTGTAGCGATAGTTTACAAGCGTTCGACAATGCAAAAAATGCTATCAATAGTGCATTGTCTCTGTCATTTCCTATCAGTAATGCCCCCCTAACTCTGACGGTCGATGCATCAGATGTTGCGATCGGTGGGGTGTTGGAACAAACCATTAACGGTCAACAAGCACCCATCGCGTTTTACTCGAAAAAGCTGCAGCCAGCCCAAACGCGTTATAGTGCTTTCGGACGTGAACTTCTTCTTGCTATTTACTTAAACGTGAAGCATTTTCAACATTTCCTTGAAGGCCGAGATTTTTGTGTTTTTACCGACCACAAACCTTTGGTCACTGTCTTCAATAAAAACAGCTGTAACCACTCTCCCAGAGTCATCAGGCAACTCGATTATATCTCGCAATTTACCACAGATATCCGCCACATCAAAGGTGTCTTGAACACTCCAGCGGATGCACTCTCAAGAATAGAGATTACTTCTGTTACCCTCAGCTCTACACTGTGGAATGCTATTGCACAGGATCAAGATAAGGATACGGAACTACAAGACCTGCTCAGAGAAGACTCCACTCACTCACTTTCCCTCAAGAAATGAGTATGCCAGGATTGTCTGTGCCCCTCTATTGCGACGTATCAACAGCTGCTATTCGCCCTTATGTCCCTCCATGTCACAGACAAGCAGTCTTCACGGATCTTCATAAGCCCTCCCATCCTGGTATCCGTGCTTCGCAACACCTGGTTACCTCTCGCTTTGTTTGGCCCTCGATGCGGAAGGATGTCAAACATTGGACCAAAACGTGCCTTGCCTGCCAGCGTGCCAAAGTCCAAAGGCACACCAGGTCCCCCTTTGACGCATTTCCGCCCCCATCCCGCGATTTGAGGTAATTCATGTAGACATTGTTGGCCCTCTTCCAGTGATTCAAGGCCAACGTTATCTGCTCACCTGTCTCGACCGCTTTTCCAGATGGCCTGAAGCCATCCCACTTCCTGATATCCAAGCGGACACTGTTGCAGAGCCTTTCTTCATGGATGGGTATCAAGATTTGGATTGCCGACAAAAGTCATCACTGACCAAGGTCGCCAATTTGAGTCTTCGCTTTGGAAGAAGTTTACCAGCTTGTTGGGTACAGTACATGCGCATACCTGTGCGTATCATCCGCAAGCTAACGGCCTCGTCGAACGCTTCCATCGCCAGCTGAAGTCATCCCTTATGTGTCACGAAGACTCCCATTGGATGGATAAGCTTCCACTCGTGTTGCTTGGTATTCGCTCTGCATTTAAGAGTGATCTGAAGACTACAGCGGCTGAACTAGTCTATGGAACAACACTGCGGCTACCAGGTGGCTACTTCACTGCAGGGGATAAGTCATGTGATCCTACGGAATTCGCTCAAACACTTTCCTCTCACATGCAGTCCTTTCAGCCTGTTCCCCCTCGATTGACTAGCCAACAGAACATCTTTATTTCCCCAGCCCTCCAGTCTTGCACCCACGTTTTCGTTCGTGTACCTGTCCCAAAACGGCCTCTCCAATGTCCATATGACGGACCCTATGAAGTTCTCCGACGTACGCGCAAATCATTCCTCATCCAGCGCGGTTCCAAGGTCGACAAGGTTTCTATCGATCGTCTTAAGCCTGCGTTTTTGGAATCAACCTTAAGCGAGGTACATGTAGCTACCAAAAAGGTCCCGGGGAAATCTGTGTCGTTCGGAACTCTTTGAACTTCCTCTCTGGTGGGGAGTGTGTAGTGAATACTCTTATTTTAGTTTCAAGTTAAATGTTAATTTTACCGTCTTGAATTTCGGAATAGTATAAATTCATTTTAAATTAGCTACCCCATTATAATTCAATTGTGAACCACATTAATACTAATTTTATGTATACTATATTATTTTATTGTATGTAAACATAATTAATTATATATCACAATTGTCAGTTAATTATTTATATTCAAATATTTATTTTAATCTAATACCATGTCCATTTTACAAATAAATAATAGAAAACCAAGGGTTATATTTTCCACCTTTGGTACTGTCGCAGTTTCGCCTAACGGACTCAATACGGCTAGTGAGATAATCACTGGTTGGCACTTAACTAGCAGTGCTTATGGCTACATCATCCAGGTTAACCTATACCGGATAGATGCGCTACGGTCCCAAGCCGTAGCTTGCCTAGGCCGACGACGTAAACCAACAAGCTCTTTCCAAATGTCCAATCGAAATTTGTCGCAAATGAATATTAAAAAAGTTACAGCTACTTAAAGTTTTCAGTACAATTTTGCGTCTGGCAGCGTTGCGTGGATAGTTTTTAGTTCCAGGGTATTGCAAATCATGTCGTGTGAAGGTGCAGTGTATTGCGAATCATGTCGTGTGAAGGTGCAGTTTATTGCGAATCATGTCGTGTGAAGGTGCAGTGTATTGCGAATCATGTCGTGTGAAGGTGCAGTGTATTGCGAATCATGTCGTGTGAAGGTGCAGTGTATTGCGAATCATGTCGTGTGAAGGTGCAGTGTATTGCGAATCATGTCGTGTGAAGGTGCAGTGTATTGCGAATCATGTCGTGTGAAGGTGCAGTGTATTGCGAATCATGTCGTGTGAAGGTGCAGTGTATTGCGAATCATGTCGTGTGAAGGTGCAGTGTATTGCGAATCATGTCGTGTGAAGGTGCAGTGTATTGCGAATCATGTCGTGTGAAGGTGCAGTGCATTGCGAATCATGTCGTGTGAAGGTGCAGTGCATTGTGAATCATGTCGTGTGAAGGTGCAGTACATTGTGAATCATGTCGTGTGAAGGTGCAGTGCATTGTGAATCATGTCGTGTGAAGGTGCAGTGTATTGTGAATCATGTCGTGTGAAGGTGCAGTGTATTGTGAATCATGTCGTGTGAAGGTGCAGTGTATTGTGAATCATGTCGTGTGAAGGTGCAGTGTATTGTGAATCATGTCGTGTGAAGGTGCAGTGTATTGTGAATCATGTCGTGTGAAGGTGCAGTGTATTGTGAATCATGTCGTGTGAAGGTGCAGTGTATTGTGAATCATGTCGTGTGAAGGTGCAGTGTATTGTGAATCATGTCGTGTGAAGGTGCAGTGTATTGTGAATCATGTCGTGTGAAGGTGCAGTGTATTGTGAATCATGTCGTGTGAAGGTGCAGTGTATTGTGAATCATGTCGTGTGAAGGTGCAGTGTATTGTGAATCATGTCGTGTGAAGGTGCAGTGCATTGTGAATCATGTCGTGTGAAGGTGCAGTGCATTGTGAATCATGTCGTGTGAAGGTGCAGTGTATTATGAATCATGTCGTGTGAAGGTGCAGTATATTGTGAATCATGTCGTGTGAAGGTGCAGTGTATTGTGAATCATGTCGTGTGAAGGTGCAGTGTATTGTGAATCATGTCGTGTGAAGGTGCAGTGTATTGTGAATCATGTCGTGTGAAGGTGCAGTGTATTGTGAATCATGTCGTGTGAAGTTTGTGAGATTGCACACACATTTGGAAAGAGGAGCTAAAACTATACTAGAAACAAAAAACAGAAGTGGGGTCACTAGTTGGGTGTTAAACGACAATTTTACCTGTTTATTTGTTGCCTGCTTAAGTTAGATCTAGTTTAATTTGAATATTATTGTTATAGTGTGAGCATGTGATAATGCAGTGCTGTGATCTATCTCCTTGTGAGTTGCCCTCGGTTAATTGAATGCCAGGTTAGGGCAACTGAATGCCCGGTTAAGTCAAAAATGAATGCCAGTTTAGGTCAACTGTACGTCCTTGAAGATTGGTTAAGTTAAGTCATGATATTTTCGTTAGTTTCCACGAAAATATTGGGTAAATTTTTAATGGCTGTAACTTTTTTAATATTCATTTACGACAAATTTCGATTGCACATTTGGAAACAGGAGCTAAAACTACACTAGGAACAAAAACAGAAGTGTGGGGGGCACTATTGGGTGCTAAACGACAATTTTCGCAAGCATTTCTCTGCAATTAAATGTTTAGCCTTTAAATAAGGTTAAGAAAATTGTCACAAAATATATTAATAGTAATAATGCTAAAAAGGTTTTTAACCTTTAAATGTCACTTCATTCATTACACTATGTAACAAAATTTTGGAAAATTTGTGTTTATCTTATTTTTTTTATGTTTCTTTATGTTTTTGGGTGATCTGAATTAAAAAATCGGATTAGTTTTCTTGTGAAAACCTGAAAACCATAATCTATTTTGTATACCTAGTGGCTTATCAAGAGCAAAATCACAATGAAGGAAAGGAAAATAAATATATTTCATATTTAAAGATATATAATGTGTATATATAATGTATATAATGTAAGTAGTATAGCCGAAAAAGGGGAGAGTGCAAGAATGTTGCAAGTGATGACGTAATGTTGCAAATGGGAGTGGGGGTGTTGCAAAGGGGTGGGGGTTGCAAAAAAAAAAAAAAAAAAAAAAAAAAAATTCCCCCAAAAGGGAGGATGCTGCAGGTGCAATAAGGAAAACTTGGAGGCGGCGTTATCCCCCAAGAGAAAGAAGGAGGAGAGAAAGGAGGAGGAGAGGTGTTCACCTGGCAGGAGCCAAGTGCACATTAAGACTTCAGCCGAGTAGGCGTTGTTTTATAGGCTCCTAATCAGCCAGTTGGCGTAAATGGCTTGAGTTGCCAGATACCGCGATACCATTGTATACATTATTATAGACTCCTAATCAGCCAGTTGGCTGTAAATGGCTTGAGTTGCCAGATAGCGCCATGTATTCTCTAATCGAAGACCGAGTTGCCAGATACCATTGTATACATTATTATAGACTCCTAATCAGCCAGTTGGCTTAGAAGGCTTGAGTTGCCAGATACCTCTTTTTAGCAGTATTATTGTATACATTATTATATATGCCTAATCAGCCAGTTGGCTGTAAATGGCTTAAATATTACCAGATACCGCAATACCACTGTATACATTATTATATTTCTTAAAAGAATACCGGTAGTAGAAGGCGTAACAATTAAGTAAAACAACATTGCATCATTCTGTTTATTATAAATATATAGAAAATAAATATACATTTCAATTGAGGAATATGCATATAACAGTACAGGAAATATATACACACAATTATGGATATATATAAAATAAAATATACATTTCAAATAGATACACTTCAATAGAAATATGTACATAACAGTACAGGAGAAATATCACGCAAAATATATATAACACAAATCAATAGAAATATGCGTATAATCAGTACAGGAGAAATGTCAAGCAAAATATAATACAATTCACTTTTTTTTCAAAATACTAAACTCGGTCTTAATCGAGTTTACAATTACATCATTATTGCTCTGCATTACGCAGTATATGCGGCTTAATAATATTTCACCGCTTAAAGTATAGGGAAACCTGTACTCGATATGAAGGGCTTTCATATCGTTCAGTACTATTTTTGTTCCCACTTTACAACCGGTTGGTAAGTCACTTTAAACACGTCTAGAATACAATCAAAAGCACGCACAAGAGTTCATCGTTAGCTACATTATTAAATACAAGTTTATAAACACGCTTTTCCAATCGAGGGTTTATTTCTACCGACTCGAGCTTTTCAATCGTGAACTCACTCAACATAGCGGCAATTGAAATAATCTTCTAAATCGTTACGACAACTGCGCGTTATATAAAGAAATAGTTCTTCAGGGTGAACGGTGTAGGTGAGCTCAGCCTTGTACCGATCAATTGCTTTGTACCAAAGTTCATGGTATTTCAAAGAGTCTAAACTTTTTAAATAAACGTCCAGCTCTAGACCATTCTCACCAGCCCTACACTCGGTAAACCCATCGAGCAGAGCGGTGTAGGCGTATTCAAGTACTGTATCAAAATAAAGCATGTCCGTAACACGCGCGTCTAATATAGGTTTCAGTTTACGGAATCCGACGATTTCAAACATTCTGTCGAGGATGAAACGGTTTCGCGTAGGAACAAGAGCGTTATTATCAGAAGCATTCTTCCACATCAGCCGTATATCAATGCACGGCCGATCGTTATTTATACACAACGTACATACAACGGCGTATGAGGGTGCGTCACTAATCTGCTCTCTTCTTGTACCTACGTTAGCAGGTATTTTATAACGATCTTCACTCCACTTCTCAACTATCACAAAGATTCTATTCATCTCCTCGATACTTAAATAAACCCGTTTGTTTGTCGGTCTACATTCCGTTTCCAGTACATAGCTAATGGTACCGAATTACGCCTGAACACGCGCAACGATTTCGTCACGGACACATCGTACGAGGCGTTGAGAATGCTGCTCAAAGGAAGTTCCATCGTATTCGAGGAGCGCACGTCCACTCGGCTCAAGCTCTGAGATAACTATGAGCCGTGTGAGGCACGCAGGTAGGCAGGAATGGTTCGACGGGCGGCTGACTCGATGATACGTGAATGGGCTTGTTTATGACCGCGAGTCGAATTGTTGTACATATTTCGGTACAAGAATATCACTACCAGCCTACGCACCAGACAGTTTGGATAAGAACTAGGAACATTTTATGTTTTACTAAACATCTCCACACTCCGGCGCACTATTTGAGAGGAACATATGTTCATATTTTTCCTTTCTGCCCATCAAACGATACTCGTCTAAACTCTGTTAAAAATTCACGCAGGGCACTAGCCACAACCTCACTACGAACCTCATCATGATATACGTTAATATAGTGATAAAAATACTTAAGATTGTCCATGATCACGAGATTTACATTTTCAGTCGTAGGGTATGAGTAATCGACATGGTGTAGCATGACGTAATACCGCTTGTCACACCACCCATCAGCAAGACTCATTATCCATACCTGCTGCTTCTCTTCTGCACGCGTTGTTTCTTTTACTTCACGTGTGTGAGACTTTATAAAGTTTAGCTCTGCAGTATACTTCAGCACATCGTCTGTGCAACGAAAGCCTTCAACGGTCTCACCAGAACATCCGTAGAGTATTTGTACATCTTGGAACTTCGCACAATCCAATGTGTTTTTAAAAGAGGCATAGGAGGGAGGAATAGGAAGTTTTTCGGTATCCACCACATCCTGGCACTTTACTGAATACCATTTCGTAAACGTTGTGCAAGCAATATTAAAGGTAGCCATTTGAATACACGTCTGATCTGAATACACGTCTGATCTCTCGGCTTACTGCGGTCGACTGACCACGCAGAGTCCCAGATAGTAGCATGACTCACGGTCTTACAGTGGGCGGAGCTTAGAACTTTCACCTGCACACACACACACACAAAGGAGAAAGTGAAACGCTATTTGAAACATGATTTATTTAATAAACGAGATATTCAAGTTATATATATTTACAAATACGATTTAATAAACGAGATATTCAAGTTATATATATATATATTTACAAATAGATACGATTATATACAAGACGTGTGAGTTAGAAGCATCATTGGTATCCAAAGGGTACGGTATCATAGGTACCAGGTAACTGGTAACGTTTCCTATAGGTGTTACGGCACACCATCGTACCCCTAAGTTCCTTCACGCCCCCCAGCTTCTGCGCCCGAAAATTGTGGGTGCCTACAATTAGTTGGGGAGGTTGTTCATCATCAAAACATACTAGATCCTTCAACGACTCAAAGTTAACAACCTCCCGATTCGCATGGTTGAGCGTAATACCCTTTGCTTTCACGATATATTTCATTTCCTCCCCCACCCTGACCCGTACCCCATAAGTCTTAGGTCCTGTTGAGGCAAAAGAGTCGGCGTATGCGTTGTCCCCATACTCATCCTTGATCTCATCAGTGAGCTCGCCGAGGAACTCCCCAATAGTGGGCATGTATTCACCCTCCCTCTCTGTGAATATCACGCTATCTGTATCGGCATACAATACTCTCCGCCCAAGAGAATGCAATAGACCCCAAAGTTTTATACGGGCGTAGGCTGTTGTGAAGCTGGCCACAGGTATGTTTGTAACCCTTGAGGTATCTGTGGCAAATTCAGTGTTGTTGTACTTTATTACGTAAGTATTACCTACATTTACGATCTCCATGACCTCTTTATCGGGGGCATTGGCATAATCCCAGACATCGTTATAACTTTGTGCCAAATGAATGCTCCCTCTGCCGGTATTCTGCGCAAATTTTCCCCATAGACTGTTTAGACACAACTTTGCACTAAAGCGCTTACCAGGATTCTTTACAATTTGGACACGATCAAGTTGTATACCTTCGCGGTCGCGGTAACGTTGAATATAGGCAGACTTTTCATCTTCGGTATCAACTCCTCGCGGATACCCTGATGCCTCAACCTTATCCTTCAAAAGGTGTTTATATATGGTGTGAAAAGGTTGGGTAGCTTCTGAAACCTCCACACCTCATGTATCTTCAGTATTCTATAACCATGGCGTACGGCTAGGGCCAACTCAGGACTTGTATATACGCCTCTGATCTTACGCTGGTGGGGTATATGGTTACATTCGCCGTTATCCTCTTCCGCGCACTTCAAGCACAGGGGAAACATGAGCTTGTCGTCGATAACGACAGGTAAGATCGGCATCCATAAATTGCGTGGGGGGAGTACGTCTACGAAAGAGCCCAAAGTAACGATCATTCAAATTTTTTGAAAATTCATTGATGAGGGTAGGCTAGGCCCCACCAGTTTCTCAGGAGCGCCCACGGGGTACGGATTGCTCTTCATCACGTATGGGTATAAAGAACAGAAATCGTAGTAATGGAGCTTCACGCCCTCCGTTGGTGGAAAGTATAGTCTGAAAGGATTTGTACGTCCTCCAAACAAGCTATCACCACATTTGAGAGGATCCAGCACCATTGAACGCTTGATCGTTTTTATTTCCTCACGGTACACCTCGTCTGTCTCCATCCGTGCATCATATTCATGCTCCCACAAGACTTTGTGAGTGAACTGTGATCCTATAAGTTGATCGCGGGTGCGGGTCGATGCAAGACAGTCGGCAGGAGACCTACCGTGGATATCTCCGGTGATTCCGCACTCAGGACGGGGGCATCCATGCCACCAGCAACCGTTAAAGGAGTACACAGTCTTCACACCAGTGACACGGTTTTCACTTAACCCATCAACCCAAAAAACACGTCCATTAATCTTAATGGGTACTTCACCCGTGTTGCGGGCGTGCTTTATGTATAAACCTGTCTGTTGCTGTAGGTGCATGAGCCAGTAAATAGCCTTGTGCCCGTAACTGCGGGGATTGTTTCGGTGAATAATGGCTAAGGTGTCTTTCGGCATGAAGTTATTCTTGAACACCGTAAAACATAATGATGCGATGGTGGTTGCGACTTGCAGTGGATCGCATTTGAAACGGGCTATGTACATCCTTCTAAAGGCCTGGAAACATACTCTAAGCACGCGCACATCATTCACGCAATAACGCTCACATTCATCAGCTATATTATAAGGGTTACTTTCATTAAAACTGTCGTAGTATCGATCAAAGTCTTCACGTTCATCCATACAGTCAAAATAATGTTTGGGGGTGGTGGGCCTACGTAGTTTAAAGTCTCGCTGGTGAGGAAAGTGTAAGGGAAGTATCCTTTGGAAACTTCAGCTGCTACTCCCATCACCTTGGGTAGCTTTGCTAATTTACAAGGTGTGAATAATAAAGTATCTTTAAATTGTACATTGCCTCTTATCTGCATCTGTATTAATTTGTTGCCTCTTTTCAATGGATCACCTGTAAATATCTCAGAGGATTCGTGTTCAAGCAACTCCTTATAAAGGAACTGCGTGTCAAACTTTGCCCCGTTATGGGCGAGAATATACACAGTCATTTTTTTGAATTGTCGGCTAACTTGACAATATAGGACACAAATAGTTTCACAGGACTATCGCGGACATTCGTTTTAAAAACGTTTGTCCGTTTACCACATTTGGGGCACTCGTCACATTCGATACCCATACACTCATCACAGATGGTCTGGCTCACAAGTAAATGTGGTATTACCTCTTTGGTTTCAGCGTTCGTATATGTTTCTATATCGTAGTATACAGTTATACAAGGGTTATTTTTAGGCTTAGCATCTTTCATATAACATACATGCTTTACTCCATCCGCCTTATATTCCTCCTGGCATGTAGGACAGTGAATTACGTCACACTTGTGCTTAAATTTTCCCCAATTATCCATTGTGTGAAACATACCACATTCACAGATTCTCATTTTCCTGCACGTGCCAATTGATTTATGGAAATCAAAACAGCTATTATTGAAAAATGTGCGTCTACACACATCACACCTCTCTCTCTCTCAGCTTCAACTACACGGCTTTCACATTTGGTGCTTTTACAATGCTCACATACCATGAGACATTCTTTACAATATCTCACTATATCATCCGCAAACTCGAGGCACCCCTTACACAAATCATGATGTCTCCCATATTTTCGACTTTTGTCATAACTCGCGTAAAGCCACCTTATATTACGGATGGGGAGATACGTTGTCCCTGACAATCCTAAAATAAGTAGGGGCCTTGTACGATCTCTCACACAGCTTTTAAAAACATACACAGTCCTACGACGATCATCCAACAAACACAACTATGCGGACATTCATTTCCTGTTCTACCCTTCTCAGCTCTTCAGGACCCATATTACAGTCAAATTCAAGTTCACAGTCTACAGCTAGTTTAGTTTACGGGCACGCTCCACGACTGTAGGCAACCAAATTTTTTGAGTTCGTGTATTTTGTACAGTAAACATACGTGCTAAGAGTACTGCTATAAAGCCGCAACCACGATCGACGTTTATATGCCGTCTATAAATAGCTTGAGAATTGAGGTTAAGAGTATACGGTATGGCACTATGACCCGCAACACGGTATACATGGTCAATATTTACCGTGAAGTTGTCCATATTGAAGGCTATACTACTTTGGGCGGCTTGCATTATACGTCCTAATATATATTCTACATCTTCAGCCGCCAAACGTCTAAATGGCACTATCACCCAATAATCGTCTACATCACCGTCATCTGACCCGAATCCAAAGGACAGACTCGTCCTGACTTCACGCTCGTCGCGATTCTGAAGAGCAAACTCTATAATACGCTCTACAACCCGGCGTAGTCCGCGCTCAATACCATTGCTATACATGACTCTAGGGTCGACCCTGACTCTATACCGATTTCTAGTCAAGGCTGGGGTCGGGGCTGCGGAGCGCACCAATTCGAGCGTTATATCTTCCTCAACAGAACGGGGGCGGCGGATGAATTATGGGGTATATTAGCGGAAGGTGCTGCTGATGGGGGGCCTGTTGCGTAGGAGGTTGATGGTTGGGGCTCTATTATTGTAGACTTAACAGAACGGGGGCGGCGGATGAATAAGGGGATATATTAGGTGCTGCTGGGAGTGTTGTTGCGTAAGAGGTTGAGGGTTGGGGATCTATTACCGCTGCAACAGGCGCGTATTTCGGTCGCTTTATACCTGACGTGGGTATCTCATACCTCCGCTTTGGACGTGTTACCGGTATCGCTGGTGAGGGTTCAGGGGAGGAGATCACAACTACACTGTCGTCGAGGTCATCCGTAATGATGGGCTGCTTTACCTCATCGTCATTCACGGTTCTGTGGGAGAAGAAATATAAGGATCAGCACTCAAAATTTGTAATATTTTGTAAATGACTCACTTAGGAGTGTGACGTGTTAGAAATGACTCTGTAGAAAAATTCAGATTCACGAGCCCATCCACATGTATTATATCTGGACCTACAGGATGTGGTAAAACTGTGTTTATGCTTAAAATCATTAAATAAAAGGGAGAGATGTTCTCGAAATTTGTGCATAAAGTTATATGGTGCTATTCGACGTATCAATCAGTGTTCAACGAGTACCAAGATGATATTTTGTTCCACAAAGGCGTATATGACGTTAATTCGTTAAAGGGAAATGAACATACAATCATTGTAATTGACGATCTCATGTTGGAGATGGATAAAACGTTTGCCGAGACATTTACAGTATTCTCCCACCATCTTAACATAAGCGTGTTCTTCATCAATCAGAATCTATTTTTCAAAAATAGATACATGCGCGATGTGTCGTTAAATACGCAATATCTAGTCTTATTCGCGCAACGTAGAGATGTATCACAAATTGGGGTATTAGCCAATCAAATGTTCCCGAATCAGCGTAAGGAGTTTTTGGAAGTTTATAAAGAAGCTACAAGCACGCGTTACGGATATTTGCTTTGCGACCTTCATCCGCGAAACACGTTTAGAGTGCTTCTGCGAACGAATATATTTCCAAACGAGCCTGAAACGGTGTATATTCCAGAATGACAAATAGACTAAAGAAATACCGTGAATTAATAAAAATCTATCATCGACTGCCCCGGGCAATGCAGCAGATGTTTATTAAAAATATCGATGCCGACTTTTTAAATTGCATCTGTGAAATCTGTCTTAACGTTATAAATTGCAATGTATCAATGAAAACCCATCAGAAGGCTCGCCTACGCCGCTACAAGAACATAATACGTGCACTCGCTCGTAAAAGCCAAACTGTAGCGAAGAAAAAACGAATTATTGTACAAACAGGAGGGTCATTTCTCCTCATCTTATTTTCAGTTTTGGGTCCTTTACTGACTAGATTAATATAATGAAGAAAGTGGTAGTGATTCCCCACGAGGTGTACGCCTCACTGCAAAGGAATCCAGACACGTATCTAGATCCCCGTAAAAGCAGACTTAAAAGAATGGAAAGCGAATTGTTAGCCCTATTAAACAGTGAAAAAACACCTGATGAGAAAAGAATCTTATACCAAGAAGCTCTGCAGAAATTTCTTCACGAGTACGAAAATTATAAGAGCCCTACAGAGATTCCTGTGGTTATTAGGCACAGCACGGGGGACGATGGCGACATAGGATCTGTGCCCGACGACACAGCTGACCAACCAAAAAGATGAGCCACACAACATATCGAACATGTATTAAAAAATACCCTCCCACTTACATTGAGGAGTAAAGGCTTAAGTCTTTATAATCTATTGAATGAGGATCCAGCCATACAATGGACCGATATAGGGGAGATCATTGTGGAAGGATCAAAGGTACAGGGATCGAATATCGTAGACATTGTCCATGATCTGGTGAGAAAGTGGGATAGGCCATCACCATCAGGCTGGAAGCATATTAAAGCAAGACTACAACAAATAAATGTCCCTAAAACGTTGATAGGAAATCTGAACAGGTTAAAAGACTTGGAACATGCAACGCCTGTGACACAATTGAAGGCGCCGTCACCCCCGGCTGTAACACCTTTGAAGAGGAGCAAGAAGAGGTTAAACCAACCCTACCCACGTGCCTCTAAAATACGCAAATGGCTAACGTATTAACTAAACGCTATTATGACATTTCTACCCCATCCTCTTACGGCGGCGTAGATAGACTGTACAGAAGTGTTTACGGAGTAGGAAAAAAAGATGTTGAAAGATTTTTGAGGGAGCAGGACGCTTATACGCTTCATAAGCCTGTGAGAAAAAGGTTTAAAACAGCCAAGACAACGGCTTCCTCGATTGATTCTATTTGGCAAGCAGATTTAACAGACATGCAAAGATATTCTGTGTATAACGATGGTTACCGCTACATTCTATTCATAATAGACGTATTCTCTAGATATCTGTGGCTAGTTCCTCTGAAAAATAAATCACCTGAAACAGTTGCTAAAGCCACCAAAACGCTAATGTTAAAAGAAAACAGGGTTCCTGGCTATTTTTGTACGGATATGGGGAAGGAATTTATAGGCCGTGCTTTTCAGAACATGTTGACAGAGTTTAATATCAGCTATTACACAACCAATTCTATACATAAGGCTTCTTTAGCTGAAAGAGTTCAGCGCACCATAAAGGAACGCATGCACCGTTATTTTACACATAAAACACATACAGATTTCTAGACATTCTGGAATCATTGGCATCATCCTACAACCGCTCACACCATCGCACGATTGGGGAAACACCTGACGAAGTTTTAGAAAGAGGTACGCTCCCGAGAAGAGATGGATCACCACCACCACCACACTCTGCGCGCTTCAAAATCAATGATTATGTAAGGCTGTCGCGTTCGGGGAATAAATTCGCAAAGGGTTTTGAGCAAGGATGGACACGCGAGATTTTTAAAGTTAGGGCTGTGAGACCTAAAGGTGAGATAATGATGTATTACATTGAAGATTTGAATGGGGAAGAAATCTCAGGAGGCTTTTACCGCGAGGAATTGCAGAAAGTTGCGTTTAATTTAGAAAAAAATGTGTTTAAAATTGAGAAAATTTTAGGAAGCAAAGGTTCAGGAAGGAGAAAAATGTACCTGGTGAAATGGCTAGGGCACCCAGAAAGCTTCAACACCTATATAAAAGCTGATGCAATAATGAAGCTTAAATAGTATGCAACATGGCTCCTAACCATTTCTACGTCACACTCCCGTCCTCCTCATCCCTGTCTGTACAGGGATCATCAAAGATGCAAAGAGAAAAATGCGTGGTGGCGGGAAGAAGAAGAAGAGAGAGGACTCCCCGGAAGAAGAAGGGGTCACGTGGTATTAAACGTAAAAGGCTATCAAAAAAGAAATGCTGTAAGCGAATGAAACCTATGGTTGACCACTTTTTTACTGATATAAGCTAAGGATATTGATCTCATGAATCATAGTTTGTTTACCACTTGTCGAGAGAGGAGTCACTATTTCGCCATGGCACGCTTCATCCACCCATGTAGTTCACAATGCTGTAAATCGGAGCTGTCCCTTTTTGAGCTCCCGCCAACCCAAGTTTCTATTGAGCACAGTGACTTTATTACAATTAACCCTTTAAACACAATTAGTTCCCCGAGTGCACCTATAGAATTCGTGATACCCAGCTCAGGTCCTTACTTTTTTGATCCAAGCTGTGTGCACATGTACGCTAAGCTACGTATAGCCCATTCTGATGGAACGGTCTGCGATGACAAATATGCTGTATACCCTGAAACAAACTTTCTGCACGCCATATTCAACCAGTGTGACGTATATTTAAATCAGACCAACATATCGGCAGGCACGGGGTACTATCATCTACGAGCCTATTTGGAAAATGTCCTCAACTTTTCCAAAGAAGCGAAGGCTACCTTTTTAAGTGCGGAGGGATATTATCAAACTAAAGATGAAAATAGTATAAAGGACAAATTTAAAAATTCTAAAAAGAAAATATACGAGTGTTTTGGACGGTTGCACACAGATTTCACTTTCCAGGAGAAGTTGCTTGTGAACGGGGTGGATATGAAAATAAAGCTCACCCGCACGAGTCCTGAGATCTGCTTAAATCTGGATGCGAATCAAGAAGAGGGTGCAAAGTCCGTTGTGGTTCACATTATGGACACATACCTCCGCGTACGGCGAGTGAAATTAAGTTCACCAAAACAACTAGAAATTGAGAAAAATTTACTAAACGCTACAGTGAAATATCCTATTAACAGAGTGCAGATCAAACTATATACGGTTCCTGCAGGGTTGGCATCGAAGCAGATAGAAAACATTGCCCTGGGAAATCTTCCTAAAAGGATATTAATCGGCATGCGGACCACGCTTCGGTGAATGGAAAATATAAAAAGAGTGCCTTTAAATTCGAGAATTTCGGACTTAAAAATATAACTCTATACGTTAATGGCACTGCTTTGGGTGGAACAATGGGTACGGACTATTCATCAGACGCTGTGTTACCTCTTTGTGCCAGAGCCTATAGTAATCTGACCCATATTGCAGGTGATTATGATGAGCTTGGTAATGGGGTAACGCAGGAAGAATTCATTGATCAATTTAACCTTTACCCGTTTGACATTACACCTGACTTATCTGCTAGCGTAAATACCCATTTAACCCCACAGCAGAGCGGAAACATCTCAGTGCGGCTGGAATTCGCCAAGCCTATAGACGCTCCTATTAGTGTACTAGTATATCTCGAATCGCAAGCCCTAATAGAAGTAGATAGATTTAGAAGCGTTATCACTGACTTTTAAAATGGATGCTAATACACTTCAGAAAGTAATGGAGCGAGTCACACGTTCCAAATTTATCGGCGTGTTTGCGAAGAATGAAACATTGAGTTTGCCAAGTACGCGAGAATGCGGTAGTCTTATTGTGAACACAGACATCATCGGTAATGAAGGGATTCACTGGATCGCTGTCTATTTTAAAAATAGACAGCGCCTGTACTATTTTGATTCACTCGGTACTCAACCCTGGAGTGACCCTATTATTGTAAAATTTCTCGCTCAGTTACATATTCCCGAAGTTGTGTGGACCCCATTTCGCATGCAAGGATATTTTACTAATGTTTGCGGAATGTACTGCGTCTCATTTCTCATGCATATGTCAAATGATAAAGAATTTATAAATTTTTTAAATTTATTTGACCCGTGTCACACTCGCCGAAACGATGAAATGGTATGCAGACAGATAAAAAACCGTTTTCCAATTGTACGTACTCGTTGTATATTATAATGTTTTTGTTCGTATATTTGTAACGATATATTCTGTAGTTGTTTATTGTACTGATTTCTTTCATTTAATAAATTTATGAAAATATATTGTGTCTTCTTATCCCAAAAAGATCGAAAAACACTTACATTATTTCGGTGTGACATTGTTGACTGATCAGTATATCCTCCCTATTCCGAGATTCTTCAAAAGATTGTATAACACGTGTCAAATCCTCATCGGACCTTAAAGGAATAATGCTTTTAAAACATATACAGAGTATACAGACAGATCCCCATTATGTGAAGATATCTTTGGTTCGAGGAATAACATTGAATGCCATAAAAATTTCGATTTTAGCATAATGGGGATAACCAAATAACATTGATTGACATTTTTGGCGAGTATCTATTTGACGAGATACTACAACTCTCCATGTAATATAAAAATTCTAATTATAGACACTTACATTTCTATGGTAGTCCCTTGCGTCGGATTGTAAGGAGCGTCACTGCAAATATCTTCTACGGTTTGCGTTGAAAATAATTCGCCACGGTCAATCGCATTGAAAAGACTAATTGCGGTTAATGCTGCAGTATCACGTTCTTCATACAATTCCGGGGAGACGTACAGGTCCATGGTGGAGGATGTGTGACATTGTTGACTGTTCAGTATATCCCCCGTATTCCGAGATTCTTCAAAAGATTGTATAACACGTGTCAAATCCTCATCGGACCTTAAAGGAATAATGCTTTTAAAACATATACAGAGTATACGACAGATCCCCATTATGTGAAGATATCTTTGGTTCGAGGAATAACATTGAATGCCATAAAATTTCGATTTTAGCATAATGGGGTAACAAAATAACATTGACATTTTTGGCGAGTATCTATTTGACGAGATACTACACCCCATCCATATATATATATAAATTCTAATTATAGACACTTACATTTCTATGGTAGTCCCTTGCGTCGGATTGTAAGGAGCGTCACTGCACATATCTTCTACGGTTTGCGTTGTAAATAATTCATCACGGTCAACCGCATTAAAAAGGCTAATTGCGTTAATGCTGCAGTATCACTCTCTTCATACAAGTCTGGGGAGACGTACAGGTCCATGGTGGAGGGAATGATTATTCACTGACGCGAAAATAGCTACTGTTACTCCAAACTGAAAAATATCCCCTTTTATAGGCACAATCGCCAAGCTCCGCCCCAAAAGACCAGATGTTCGTAGTGATTGGCTGCCGATGTAGCTGGGTGGAGCTATGACGTGTACCAATCCGCTATAACGGGACCGGACGAGTAACATATATATATTTTCACCAATAGATTTAATGCTCGTATTCTCCTTTGAAAATTATTTGGTTATTCGTATAGAACTTTTGATACTGATTCCAAATATGGTTTCAGAATGTTTCTATCACCCATAGTTTTCGAGAAAATATTTATTCAGAATTTCCCGCATCATTAGTCACTAATGTAATCGAGAGGTTATAAAGAAATATATCCTAATTATATTTTAAAAGAACATTCGGTTTCAACGTTAAACTGTGGGTCTAAGGTGGGGTGAAAACCTTTCCAATTGCGCTAGGGGACAATTATTTGGTGTTTCTTATAAAACTTTTGGCACTGAGTCAGGTTTCAGAATTTTCTAATGTTAAACTGTGGGTCTAAGGTGGGGTGAAAACCTTTCCAATTGCGCTAGGGGACAATTATTTGGTGTTTCTTTTTTGGCACTGAGTCAGGTTTCAGAATTTTCTAATGTTAAACTGTGGGTCTAAGGTGGGGTGAAAACCTTTCCAATTGCGCTAGGGGACAATTATTTGGTGTTTCTTTTTGGCACTGAGTCAGGTTTCAGAATTTTCTAATGTTAAACTGTGGGTCTAAGGTGGGGTGAAAACCTTTCCAATTGCGCTAGGGGACAATTATTTGGTGTTTCTTATAAAACTTTTGGCACTGAGTCAGGTTTCAGAATTTTCTAATGTTAAACTGTGGGTCTAAGGTGGGGTGAAAACCTTTCCAATTGCGCTAGGGGACAATTATTTGGTGTTTCTTATAAAACTTTGGTACAAAGCAATTGATCGGTACAAGGCTGAGCTCACCTACACCGTTCACCCTGAAGAACTATTTCTTTATATAACGCGCAGTTGTCGTAACGATTTAGAAGATTACTTCAATTGCCGCTATGTTGAGTGAGTTCACGATTGAAAAGCTCGAGTCGGTAGAAATAAACCCTCGATTGGAAAAGCGTGTTTATAAACTTGTGTTTAATAATGTAGCTAACGATGAACTCTCTGTGCGTGCTTTTGATTGTATTCTAGACGTATTTAAAGATGACTTACCAACCGGTTGTAAAGTGGGAACAAAAATAGTACTGAACGATATGAAAGCCCTTCATATCGAGTACAGGTTTCCCTATACTTTAAGCGGTGAAATATTATTAAGCCGCATATACTGCGTAATGAAGCAATAATGATGTAATTGTAAACTCGTACAAGCATATCCCGTTATTTGAACAAAAAACTATATATATATATATATATATATAATTGTGGGTATATCTAAGAAATGGAGTCGAGAGAGGTTTTGTTCAAGCTGTCTGTGAGAAAGGTCATTTATGGTCGGGAAAAAAATCGCCTCTGGCAATAGGTGAACCGATTTGAACAGATTCTCGGAAATGTGTGTGTCGTAAATTTTCATCTCGATACAATATATATATATATATATATATATATATATATATATATATATGGGTTTGGGGAATGACGATGGTCGAATTGTTTCATAAATTTTCATTTCCGTTCGTTTTTCCCCACTGATATTCGAAATGAAAATTGAGTGTGTAAAATTATTTAATTGATAAACAGAAGGATTCACCCCAACGTCAGACCATTACTTCGGTCTTATATAATTATTTTAGGATTTATTTCTTGTAGTACTTGTGTTACCTTATTTCTAACAATAATGTCTTGAAGTGCTATTTTTGTACGGATATGGGGAAGGAATTTATACGCCGTGCTTTTCAGAACATGTTAAAAGAGTTTAATATCAGCTATTACACAACCAATTCTATACATAAGGCTTCTTTAGCTGAAAGAGTTCAGATATATATATATATATATATATATATATATATATATATATTATATCATAAGCTGTTTAAAAGACTGTATATATATATAATTATAGTAAACGAAATAAACTAGTTAACCATAAAATTAAATATTTTCTATTATGAAGTTTTCGAAGGTAAACTATGTTATTTGGGTGCTAGGACAACTGCCCCCCGGACAACCGCCCCCCGGACAATTGCCCCCCGACAACCGCCCCCGGACAACTGCCCCCGTAGGACAATCGCCCCCCGGATTATTGCCCCCATAAGTAAATAAAAATTAAATAGGAATTAAATTTATTAATATTTATAAAAAAACCAAACCAAACCTAACCAAACCTAACCAAACCTAACCTAACCACCAACTATGACTTTCAAAACGACCTTTCAATAAGTATTGCCAACTGTTTAAATATAATTAATTAATCCATAGTATATAAGCACACCGGACAAAAAATTAGTCACCCCTCTCAGAATGTACCTAATAACGTGTGACGGCGCCTCTGGCCTTGATAACCGCACGAATCCGGCGAGGCAGAGACTCTACGAGGTTGTGCATGTACTGAACATCGATTTGCTGCCACTCGTTCATCAGTCGGTCCCGAAGTTCCGCCAGAGTCCGTGGGTGTCTATTCCTGCGCTTCACTTTCTGTTTCCAGCCTGAACAACACCTTCGACGCATTCAGGATTAAAGGCTTCATTGGACCTGCGATGTACTCGTCGCCTCCCATTATTGGAGAACAAACAAAAACGGGACTCATCGGACCAAATTACACGTTTCCAATCTGCCGCAGTCCAGTTTTTGTGCATCTGAGCCCATTTATAACGTGCCAATTTGTGACTTGCTGTTAACAGCGGCCTCTTCCGTGGTACCCTGCTCCAGATGTCCATCGCATGCAGTTCTCGTCGCAATGTCCGTTCGGAAATTGGTCGCTGGAGAACCTCATTGGTTTCTTGGAGCAATTGTTCTCTGGTTTGAAAACGATTTGCAGTTACTAGACGAGAAACATGGCGGCGGCCCCTATTGTCGAGAATTGTTTTCCGGCCACAGTTACGCCGTCGATTGTCAGTTGATTGCGAACTACACCACTCTTTGTAAACTCGCTGGACAGTACGCGTTGACACACCAACAAATTGGGCTACTTCAGACATTTTGTGTCCGTGGGCTCTGCCAAACACGATGGCTCCTTTTTGCCACTGAGTAACGTCTGCCTCACGACCCATTTTGCAGACTATATCCAACACACACTTTGTTCTTCACCACCTCACGAAACAGATCTGATCCTGTGTGCTAAGTCACCGCTACTTGTCACTTACCAATGCTACATCAACGCCCTCTGTGTGACCTTGAACTTCCTACTATCGGTGCTATTAGGGGTGACTAATTTTTTGTCCGGTGTGCTTATGAAATACAATAACTCTTGCCAACTGTTTAAATAAAATTAAGTAGCTAAACTTCATAATTTTATTATAAATAAGTAAGCAATAATTGGAAATTTTGTTGTTAAATATTGCTAACTTTTTAAATATTTTTTTTCAGGCTACAAGCAAAATTAAGCAAGAATTGGCAATAATGTTGTTAAATATTGTTTTAGCTTGCCATTTTTTAAACGTAAATTTAATTTCTATTTAATTTTTATTTACTTATGGGGGGCAATAATCCGGGGGCGATTGTCCTACGGGGGCAATTGTCCGGGGGCGATTGTCGGCGGGCAATTGTCCGGGGGGCGGTTGTCCAGGGGGCAGTTGTCCGGACACCGTTATTTGTTTCCCTAATTTCAAGTTCAATGAAGTTAATGTTAAATTTGCTTCTAACTAAAATTAAATGATATAAAATAAATAAATAATATATATATATATATATATATATATTTACCTAACATAAGACGTTTAAAAGAATATATATATATATATATATATATATATATATATATATATTATATAGCATAATAATATATCTAGCAAGAGAAATCCGATCATTGCAAAAAAACTGGAAAGGTATGCAATTAATAAAGGTGTATTTAAACAGAATTTAATTGGATTCATGGCGTGATCTGACAACTCAGCAACTGCATACATGGTGCGATCTGACAACACAGCACCTGAATACATGGCGTGATCTGACAACACAGCACCTGAATACATGGCGTGATCTGACAACTCAGCAACTGAACACATTGCGCTATCTGGCAACTCAGCCAGAATAGAGGCTTATAAAAGACCGCGAAGTTGGTGAAAGACTCATTCCAGCTCGGCTCCCAGCCGAGCAAGGACCTCTCGTCCTTCTCTTTCAGGCCCTTTGGTAAAACCCCTTAGTGGCCTCTTAGGTTAGGAAAACGAAAATAACTTGGGGGAGAACTCCTCTCTCTCTCTCTCTCCTTCAGGTGTCTCTCTCTCTCTCTCTCTTCAGGCGTCTCTCTCTCTCTCTCTCTCCTTCAGGTGTCTCTCTCTCTCTCCTTCAGGCTTCTCTCTCTCTCTCCTTCAGGCTTCTCTCTCTCTCTCCTTCAGGCGTACCCCTCCCCCCCTTGGCTCAGTCAACTGGCTGATTCAGCCAACTGGCTGATTCTGGCTGATTAGGAGCCTATAAAACAACGCCTACTCGGCTGAAGTCTTAATGTGCACTTGGCTCCTGCCAGGTGAACACCTCTCCTCCCTTCTCTCCTCCTTTCTCTCTGGCCCTTTGGGGGGAATAGCTTGGGGGAGGCCCCCAAGTTGCATGCCCCTTGCAACCTAGGTTGGCAACAAAGGCCAGTACTCTTTTTTTTGCAACCCCCACCCCCATTGCAACATTACATAATAACTTGCAACATTCTTACACTCTCCCCTTTTTCGGCTATACTACTAATGTATATATATATAATGCATATATGATGTATATATATAATGTACCCAAATATAATATGCACACAAATATGCTCACAAATCTAAACGGATAATGCTTAAAAATGTACATTTGAGCGACTTTTTCTCCTGTAGGTGGATTATCTCGTATTAAACACCAGATATAGTCGCCCATCATAGCTTCGTCCCATTTTCCCTGATATCTCCTCTCTATGGTTTGGATATCTTGGTAAAAACGTTCACCATGTTCTTCACTTACGTCACCCAAATTTGGTCTGAAAAATTCTAAATGCGAGTCCAGATAGTGTAACTTCAGGGATATTCTACAACCTAACCTTTGAAAGTGTTTGAGAAGATTTTCTACTAGCTCTTTGTAGTTGTCGTTCTTCTTGTTACCTAAAAATCCATGGACTACAAGCCGAAATGACTGCCAAGCATTTTTTTCAAAAGCTGTAATTTTTTCTTCTTACTCTTTAGATGCTAACATGCGTCTGACTTGAGGTCCAACAAATATGTCTCCCTTGATTTTAGCTTCAGAAAGTTTGGGAAACATTGAACGTATATGATAAAGAGCATCACTTTCAGCATCCAAAGCTTTGATGAATTGCTTAATAAGACCAAACTTGATATGCAGCGGGGTTAGCAAAATTTTGTCTGTTGGAACAAGGGCTTCATTAAGAACATTGTGTTTGCCTGGATTAAGCTCACTTCTCACGGGCCATTCCTTTCTGACAAAGCGCTCATCATCTGCTCTGCTGTCCCAAAGGCAGAGGAAACACGAATATTTCGTGTAACCGCCCTGTAGTCCAAGCAGAAATCCTAGCATTTTGAAGTCTCCACATACATCCCATCTATGTTCACTGTAGTTTATTTTGTCTAGCAACTGCTTTACATTTTCATATTCTTCCTTCAATTGAACCGAATGAGCCACAGGAATAGATGGAAACATGTGGAAAACACTACTAGCACGTTATAGCCCTCACAGAAACACACCTGAACCCCATGATCATGAGTAGTGAAATTGCAATCAAAGGGTACACCACCCATAGATGTGACAGAGAAGACCGTCTAAATGGTGGTGTCCTGATGTACATCCCTGAAAACATTCAAAGTGAACTGCTCATGGCATACTCAAATGGAGCCTGTGAACTCCTAATCATCATGCTCAGCATAAATAAAGAAGACATAATACTAGTGAATATCTATAGCCCCCCAGATAGCTCCCATCTAGAGCTCACTGAAGTCCTGGAAAAAATCAGGCAATGCCCAGCTATTGTAGACTCAACAAGAGACTTAATCATTACAGGAGACTTTAATCTCCCAAATTGCACCTGGAACCAATATGGTGGTATGAAATCAGAGACAAAAAGGTCCAAATCAAAACACCTGAATGAGTTTATGGAAAAACTGCTCCTAGTACAACATGTCCACTGCCCAACTAGAAAAAATAATATCTTAGATTTAGTGCTGACAAATAATGCAACTACAATTGACCACATTGTTATAACACCAACTATACACTCCAACCACAATGTCATGCACATACTCACAAACTTGTCTCTCCACAAATGTAAGCAAGACCCATGCCAAACGGACTTGCCATACTTTGACCTAAACCTGCACAAGTTAGACTGGACATCAATAAGTAAGTGTCTGGGAGAAATAAACTGGGAAGATGAATTAGAAAACCTAGAACCAGAAGAATGCTGGAACAGAATACAATACCTGCTATCATCAGCATTATACAAGCACACACCAAAGAAAAACGATAGTGCAAAGAAGCACCTGACAAAAGAACAGATACAGAAGGACACTTATGAGAAAGATAAAGCTATCTAAACAACTAACAAAGCAATTAAGTGATGAAGACATAGTAACATCCGGAATCAGATACTGATGTTAGAACTTAAAATAAAGGAGTCAACCATAAGAGAGAATACTGATAATGAACACAAAGCTAGTGGCACTATAAAGGAAAATAGCAAATTCTTCTTTAGCTATGCTAAACGCAAAGCAGTTATCAAAACGAGCATTGGTACATTGCTTGCTAAAGATGGACTAACTCTCACATCTAATACACAGGAAATGGCAAACATTCTACAATCTCACTATGCTTTAAGCTGGAGTACCCTGTAGTAGCAAAGAAAATAAAAACTACAGCATTTTTTGATAGAGAAGAAAATGACCAAGACAGACCATTATTGGAAGATATACAAATAACCACTAGAGATATACAACAGGCAATAACAGAGCTACCGGGGAGTTCAGCCCCTGGTCCAGATGGAATTGGAGCCAAGATTCTTAAGGAATGCAAACATACTTTATCTCTGCCTTTAAAAATCCTATGGAGATCCTCACTAGACACCAGTAGAATACCACCAATCATGAAACAAGCAAATATTACCCCAATCTACAAAGGAGGCAAAAGAAAGGAAGCCAAGAACTATAGACCCATATCTTTGACTTCCCACATTATTAAAATATTTGAGAAAGTCCTGAAAAGGCACATTGTCAGTTTTATAGAAAATGAACATATCTTAGAAGACTTTCAACATGGCTTCAGACACACGAGATCCTGCCTTACTGAACTTATAGACCATTGCAATACAATCCTACAATATTTGGGAGAAAACCACAATGTTGATGTCATCTATCTAGACTTTGCAAAAGTTTTTGACAAGGTTGACCATGGTATATTATTCCATAAACTAAAAGAACTTGGTATTTGTGGAAAAATAGGAAAATGGATCCATGCCTTTCTCTCTGACAGAAAACAAATAACAATTGTAAATGGAGCAAGATCTACAGAAAAAGAAGTGATTAGTGGAGTGCCGCAAGGCACAGTACTAGGACCAATTCTATTCATTATAATGCTAAACAATATAAACTGTAACCTAGGAAGCTCTCTCCTGTCATTCGCAGAAGATACCAGAATACTAAGACCAATTACAGAAAAAGAAGACTGTGTAGAGCTACAAAAAGATCTACAAACTATATATGCATGGGCAGATGCAAACAATATGGCCTTCAATGAAGACAAATTTGAACTAATTAAGTATGGACCAAATAAATACCTGAAAGAACAATTCAACTACACTGGACCCACAGGAAAAGATATTGTACAAACTGATCATGTCAGGGATCTAGGGATTATATTATCTGAAGATGCAACATTCAACAGGCACATTGACAAAGTAACCTCATCATGCAAACAACTAATAGGATATATACTGAGGACATTCAGAACTAGGGACAGTATGACCATGCTTACCCTGTGGAAATCACTTGTCCTTCCACGCATTGACTACTGCTCTCAATTATGGTTTCCCCACAAACAAAATGAATTGCAAAAAATTGAGGGCCTACAAAGAACCTTTACCTCGTATATTAAACAACCTGATGGGCAACAGGTGAGTAAAAACAAATTAAACTACTGGGATAGGCTCAGAGGCCTCAACCTTTATTCCATAGAGAGAAGGTTTGAGAGATACATCCTAATCTACACCTGGAAAATTCTAGAAGGGCTTTTAGTTGCCCCCAATACTGAACCAATTGTGCCCACCTTAACAAGAACTGGAAGAATGTGTAAAAAATATCACCTCCCACCAAACAGTCTGAGAAGGATTCAAACCCTTCAATATAATAGTATCTCTAGGCAGGGTTCTCGCCTGTTTAACTCCTTGCCTCAGTACCTTAGAGATATAAGTGCAGTCCCAGTAGATACTTTTAAAAAACACTTGGACATGTTTTAGCCAACATACCCGACCAACCCACAGTGTCAGGGTATTCCTCTGCCAGACCAGCCCCCACAAATTCAATAGGGGACCAAATCGTATGGCAGGAGCGAGAGAAAAGAGGGGTGGCGACCCCGTCGTGGCCCCGCCTCAGGAGGCGCTGAGCGGACTTCGAGGGAGCAGCGCACCCTTGAGGCAGAAGCGCTTTAAGGTAAATTTAAGGTAAATGTTTCCATTATGTAGTAGGACGCCTTTTAAACTTCTAGTTGAACTGTCAATAAACAAACGCGAATCAGCCGGGCTGTATTCAATTCCTATCTCAGCAAAAAGGCCATTCACATCACAGCAGTAGCAAAGAGAGTTCGATGCAAAACAGGAGTAGAAAGAAGCGTATCGCAAATGCCTATTCCTGTAAAAAGAGATCTTGACACTTGGGTCCAAAAGATTCCACTCTTTAAGGCGGGACGTCATGATTTCTGCATTGGTTTTCGTAAGGTTCATATCCCTGACTAGGTCATCTATGTCTTTCTGGTTGGGGAAATGGGGTGACGTATTGGAGCTTGCCTCGAAGTCAGCATCTTCATCTTCATCGGAGGATATTAAAGGCGTTTCTTCTATTTCCTCCATGGTGGGTGGGCATGGAACGGGTAAATCTTCATTATGGGGTACTGGGGCAATAGAAGCTGGGATATTTGGATCTAGGACACTTTTTCGACCTTAACCTCTCTTGTAGAGTGAAATGTCTACCATGCAGAAGTAATAATCATCGTGGTGATTGGTTTGCTCCCTCTAAATGCGAGGAATAGCAAATAGCATGCCTTTTCTGGTATCTCGCAGCCATCCTTCTAATGTGGAACGGCAGCTTCCACAGCAAAAGTGAGGTGCCCATGATTTAGCTTGATCGCCTATGGGCATGACAAAGTAAGCGTGATATGCTGTACAAAACTTCGTTCCTGTGTCAATTTTGCTTTACTTGCTTTGGATTGATGTAATGGCCGCAAACATCATAAAATGAATCTGCAGAGTGTCTGCAGGTCCTATTGGTAGCCATCACCATATAATTCTAATTCAAATATCTGAAAAATACCAAAAAACATTTTATAAACAGAAATAAGAAATCAAATGTGTACAAATATTTAATAATGGGCCTTAACCAATAGAAACATTACTAATAAACCCCAGGTTTGGGGACATTTTGAATTTTGCACTTGAAATTACTTTTGCTATCTCAGAAAAATGCCTTAAAAATGGCGAAAAATTAAGATTTCTAAATTTGACCATATCATAAAAACTATAGTTTTCCGAGCAAAATCGATGCCAAATCTGTAATCAACGTGGCCGAAACATAGAAAAGATCGAAAAATCAATATAAACAAAAAATTGTTGCAGTGTTATTTACACTTATAATAAATAAATTGGGTCATATTAAATTAAGTTAAGTTTTCACACGTTGTAGAATGTCATTAATTAAAAATAAATTTGTTTTTAGTGAACTAAATTGGCTTTTCATTTTATACACTTTTAATTCCAGGTATTTTACCAATATATTTAATTTTGTTAACAAACGTAACTTTTTTTTTTTAAATGTATACTACTGCATGGATATAGGTAGTGGTGTCTCACAGGGTTCAGTGTTAGGCCTATTGCTATTCGTAATCTATATTAACGACATAGATGTAGGATTGACTAGTAACCTGTCAAAATTCGCGGACGATACTAAAATAGGCGGTAAGGTTGTTAACGAGGACGATAGAAATAGGCTCCAAGACGATGTAAATAGGATTATGGAGTGGATGGATAAGTGGCAGATGCAATTTAATGTAGACAAATGTAAAGTCTTGCATATAAGTTCTCGTAACAATAATTACACGTACACGATGGATGAGAGAGGGTTAGCGAGCGTTGACGAGGAAGTAGATTTAGGCGTACGCGTATCTAAGGATTTAAAAGTTAGTAACCAGTGCCTGGAGTCTTGCGCAAAAGCTAATAGGATGTTAGGTTTCATAGCGCATAATTTCGAATTTAAATCGAAGAATATTATATTGCCCCTTTACAAGTCCCTAGTCAGGCCTCATTTAAAATATGCCGTTCAGTTTTGGTGCCCGTATTTGCGTGAGGATATTGATAGGTTAGAAAGGGTTCAACGTCGCGCCACGAAACTAATTTCGTCATTACGCAAGAAGTCTTACGAAGATAGGATTAAAGAGTTAGACTTGCATTCACTCGAAACTAGGCGATTAAGGGGGGAGCTTATTGAAGTTTTCAAAATCGTTAATAAAATCGATAACGTAAATTTTGACAAACTGTTCACTTTCGATAATAGCAATACTCGTAATAACGGATTTAAATTGCGTGGCAGACGTTTCATTACTAATATCGCTAAAAACTTATTTACGTTTAAAGTAATTGATAAATGGAATAATTTTCCCGCGTCAGTCGTGAACTCTACCAGCGTTAATATGTTTAAGAACCGTTTAGATAGGCATTTTAAAAATATTAACGTTGTTTAAAATAAAAAAAACAATTAGCAACAGGAGCTCTGGGGGTGGTGGTCGAGGATGAGTCTGTTGACGATTAATGCCAGCTTGTGACATGCCAGCGTGTGATGCCAGCAATAAAAGTAGCGTAAACTAACCCACTTTTTGTTATATTCTACCTACTTTTTTTTTTTCTCCTTACTTGCATGTCTGTAACTCGCTTTACTTGCATGTCTGTAGTTTGCATGGTATGACAGTGAGTTAAGACTGTTTGCATGGTTTGTAAGCGTTTTTATTTTACTTCTTTTCATCTTTCACCCCTCTCCTATTCTCTTCGAATTTTTCCGACTTGTCGGCAGTGGCCGGCGGATGATGATGTGGAGTCTTTCTTTCTCTTTTCTGGATGAATGTTAACCCACGAATGATAGGTTTTGCTACTTACTTAACCCCTTATTCTCCTCTTTTAACCCCCTCTTCTTTCCTTTCTCTCGGGCTAACCTTAGAGTGGATCTTAGGGTCTTTGTTAGCTTTAGCTTCTGTAGATCTGTAGAGATATGGAGGTACAGT
Organism: Bathynomus jamesi; assembly: GCA_023014485.1. Classification (NCBI taxonomy): domain Eukaryota; kingdom Metazoa; phylum Arthropoda; class Malacostraca; order Isopoda; family Cirolanidae; genus Bathynomus; species Bathynomus jamesi. Next base: position 677,345 of record JAJOZX010002302.1, read on the forward strand.
ACTCACTCAGTTATCCGTGATTAAAGGGAGGTCCATGATCACGGATAACCCGATTGGCTCCAGGACAATTGCCCCCGGAGGACAATTGCCCCCTAGGACAATCGCCCCCGAGGACAATTCCCCCCCTCCCCCCACGTGGATAAATTAAATTAATATTGTTAAGAACATTTATTTTGAAAAATAATACAAAAAAGTTGAATAGTTAAAATAGGCTAAAATTTATTTTAAAAAACTTAGATTAAAAGCAATTCCTCGTAAAAAAGCTAAAATATCTCTGTTGTTATAATCTTTAACTAAACTGATTATACGATGGGAACAATCTTTGTACTTTTTTCGTGATCCTTCGTTTGGAATGCCTGCTAAACTCTGAGTAATACGAACCTCCTGAAGTGATTGTTCTCGTTGGATTATCGAAATGAATTTCCAGATATTCGGATGGCAACATCCAGTACTAGCCAAAAAACTCCTATGCCATCCCTCGACGGAGTTATTTGTTCTTGGAAGCTCTTCGTTTGCTCTGGTGTACATGCCCCATAGAGCCATATCAAACAAAGGCTCTCGTCGCCCTCGCCGCCGACAAGGTCGTCCAATATACGTGTCTTCAAAGTAGTCGAGGATTGGTTGGGTTTCCGGAGCCATTATTTCCATCAATTTTTCAAAAGCTTCTTCAATGTCAGTTGTTGGAACAAAGGCCAAAGCAGCGAGCATCCTCATGGTAAGAGAAAACTCTTTATCATCTTGATATGTCTGCTGCAGTCCGCAATTTTGTATATTTCTATAAATGTTCTGGCTAAAATGAAATAAGCAGCCCTTTACCTCAGTTTCTGGAAAGACAGCATGCAAGCTATTGATCATAGATTTCTCAAAATCTACCATTATGCTGACTTGGGATAATTCTTCATTTAAATTCTTCAACTCTTGCAAAAAAGTTGTATATGTCGCTTGACTTTTATCAGGAAGGAGAGCATAAATCAAGGGTATCGTACGACTATCCTGCAAAGCATGGATTGTATAAAGCTGAGCAAAAATCTGAGGAACTGTTTTGACCGTTCCGTCGAGAAACCAATGAAAAGAAGAAGAAAGAATTTCCAAATTTTTCTGCGTGCCAAAAATCAAAATTCTTTTATCTGAGTTGCCTGAGTCGTAAAGCAGAAAATTTTGACCATCTTGCGTTGTTTTATACCTATCTTCTAAAACCAATTCTTGTGCATTTAAAGGCAAAGGGGGGTAAACATTAGCTCGTTGCCTTTGGCGTCTAATGTTACGGCGCAAGTGATGAAGAGGTGGCAATTTTGTGGCTGCTTCCTCACTTAAACCTATAACTGCACTTGCTATTATTTGCTGAGAAGTTTCTTGGGAGCTTTGAGCACGCACTTTTATTTGCTCAACAGTTTTAGCAGCATCATACTTTGTAGCATCGGGTGCATGGGTATGAGCATGAAGTCGCCCAACAATTTCATTTTCAAAAACTGACTTTAGCTTTGCATGCTGCTTTATATCTACGATGCTCGCACTCATACGAAATAACGCCGTTAGCTAAATCCTTTTGTTTAACATAAATATAATCTTCAAACACTAATTTGTTATGTCCTTTTCACTCTTAATAAACTGCATGTTTGTAATGGGCTTGCGGACACAAGAAAATTGAGATAATTATGCTGGAGGAACTTTCGTTAAATAGCGCTTGACAACTTAAACCTTTTATTTACTATATATAATTTTTTCGTTAAATAGTAGTTAGTTGGGTAGTTGTTGGGTAGTTGGTTGGGTAGTTAGCAAGTTAAACCTTTTATTTGATCCTGAAAAGTTTTACCCATTTTACAACTACTCAGGTGGCAATTGTCCTAGGGGGTCAATTTTTCTGGGGGGCAATTGTCCTAGGAGGGCAATTGTCCTCCGGGGGCAATTGTCCTGATACGAACCCGATTTGACGGTAAACTCGGTATACTCTGCCGACATTCAATAAAATAGAATAATGAGAGCTTTGGTTCTCCTTTTTATTATATATATATATATATATATATATATATATATATATATATATATATATATATATATATCTGTGTGTGTGTGTGTGTGTGTGTGTGTGTGTGTGTGTGCTTGCTCTGCAAGATAACTTCTCAAATGGTTGGGCCGATTTGAATGAAATTTTGCGGGCGGAGAATGAGGAGATATGCAGTTAAAGTTCAGAGGGGCAGTGTCCGTTATAATAGCGATAGTAAATACAGGGTGTGTATAAAGTCCCTGTCTATTTCAGTGAAAACGTAGCAAAAAGGGTAAAATTCAATAACAATATAATAGTCTTTTTTTAATAGAAGGCATACATTTAATGTATACTTAAGCATACGATTCTATATGAGCTTCATCAGTATTCTAGAGTTCGAATCTGTCAGCAGCATTGCGGAACACATTTTTGAGCATGACAGGGGTTATTTTTGTAAATGCTGTTACGATACGAGCACGTAAATCTTGCAGATATGTAACCCTCGTTTGATAGACGTTTGATTTGATAAAGCCCCATGCAAAGAAATCCAAGGGCGTTAGGTCAGGAGATCGAGCGGTCCAGGGCCTGTTGCCTCCACGTCCGATCCACCAATTTGGAAATCGTTCATTTAGGTACTCCCGAACAATGTTTACTTAATGACAAGGTGCCCCATCTCGTTGAAAGACGACGGTGTTTAAAATGCCATCTGAATGAAGCTGGGGTTCAGGAATTGCTGAAGCATGTCCAGATAAATAAGCTCTGCAACTGTAGCTTCAGCAAAGAAAAAAATGCCCATAAATCTTAGATTTGGTCATACCCATCCAGACAGTAACTTTAGGAGAATCTCGTTCCCATTGATAGAGATCAACTGGCTTTTCATTAGCCCACATGCGGCAGTTGTGGCGATTAACCTTTCCACACGTGTAGAAAGTTGCTTCATCACCGAAGAGAATGTGGTCCATTAAATTTTCATTCTGAATGTGTTCAACAAGATCGGCACACATTGCACTTCGCTTTGGATAATCCTCTTCATGTAAGTCATGAAGCACCGGAATATGATAACTTCTCTTCTCGAGACAGCTACGTGATGTGGTGCGAATTGACATGCTTGGATGTTCATCGATAATAACGTTACGTACCACATTTACAGCATGCTCAGACACACTCGGACTTCCAGATCTTGACTGATCATGAACAGAGCCCGTTCTTTTAAATTTATTAAGCAAATCACGAATTGTCTTGTCTGTAGGACCTACACCAAGCCAGACCTTCGTGTGAAGAGAGACCAATGCACGGAACAGCAACGAGGTTAACGAGGTGTAGTGGTTATCATATCTGACCGGCAATCGGAAGATCCCGGGTTCGATTCCCGGGTGGTTACCTCATTTTTTTCATTTGTTCGTTCTCCCTCCTCATCTTGCGCGGAATGTTCTTCTATACAAGCGTCGTTTTTTACATACATATATATATATATATATATATATATGTGTGTGTGTGTGTGTGTGTGTGTGTTTGTTCCACTTTAGAATTACTGTAAGTTGTACGTTATTAATTTATACAAATGAAACTTATCTAATCGTATATTTCGGAAATAAGCTTTAAAAGCAAAATTATGAAGTGTTGATCTTGTTTTATCTTTAAATTGTGAACGAAAACCTTATAATAATTTAATGTTTGTTCCTTGAGACATTACTTAACCTATATTCCTGAGTGTATCAGATGAAATATATTTTATTGTGGTATCCTACGACATATTTTTAAACAAGAGTTATTTAGGTTTTTAAAAGACTTTCTATACTCTTTTAAAAATATGAATCATACTTCGGTAAAACTATGATTTTCTTTAGTCTTGTCAGTGAGTGAAGATAAGCTGAAGGATGTATTACATACATACGTATATATACAGGCATACATACATACATACCTACAATACATGTGCGGAGGTTGAGCAGAGGTTTTTTTTCTGTATCCACCCGAAGAGGATGCCAGTGGGCATCGAAACTTTTGCGGAAATAAACTCGGTCTATTAGAGTGGGTTTTTATTATCATATTGTGAGTGACATTGTTTTGCAAATCAAGAAACGCTTTTCTCAAATGTAAATTTTTTCACTTTTGTATATTTTCACTTTTGGACCACGAATGCGAATGGGAATGGGAATGCTATTGAGTGGGCAGTAATCTTGTCAGACTACACGACAATGATAATCTTCATTGGCAGCAGATAAAACCCCCAAAAAGTACAATATTGATGAAGGTAATAAACGATAAGACTAATTATAGGAGGATATTGCTATACAGTAGGAGGAGATTGTAAACACCAATCGACCAGGGCGTGCTGGATCCCGTTTCTCCTGTCACTGTCCTCCTTAGCTGATTTTTTTTCGTGCATCATCTACCCTGTGAGCATGCTCTCAAACACGCACTTCTCCCTCGATTCCTCACTACACGGACATGCTCTAACAAAGTACACAATCTTGATTCGGCTCTCTCCTCCTTCCAAGGTTGGGGTGGGGAGCATTTTATAATTTCAATTTTTATTGTTCTGTGCTTACACACAATAGGTGTAAAAGAGAATAATATATGCTAACATACATATGCGTATGATAGTACGATAGATAATTCTTTCCTAAACATGTATAGCATAGTAGCGGAATAATATAAAATAATAACAACGATAATAATACTAATAATATCAATAATACAATTTATTATTCTGTTTATACATGTTCATGACATACATGAAGTGCAACAAGAAATATACAGGGTGTCCAAAAAAACTATATACCCTTTATAGCATCATATATTTTATAATTTAAAAAAACCAAACAATATATTGTTATAGCAATTGCCAATGAAAGGTAAATTAGTAATCTAAGTGATCAAAATGTGCGGGACCATCACAGCATCCACATTATAGTGCAGTAGCTTAGACCCTGATTTTTGAAGTAAGTGGACATTCTGGACAAAAGCACCAAACCTGGCTCAAATGTTGTTCAGGACCTTAGCTACCAATTTTTCCCCGGAACCAAGACGCACAACCCTATCTTGGCTGCCATTTTGGAAATCCAAGATGGCTGCCAGCTAGAAATCAACAAACTATTGTGAGGAGTAATTGTAAATAAATAGTCCCTAAACCTACATATTTCGATGCCAGGATTGCTATAAAATAATCAGAATTACCCTTAAATGTTTATTTAATGTAAAATATTTAATAATATAACTATATAATATGCTTTTCTGTTTTGCAGGTGATTTGTGAACATGGATTGGAGCAAATGCATGGTTTGTCAAGAGAGCAAAGGTGAGACTCTTAAATGTCCACTCAATGCTGTGAGTGGTAAAAAAACTGAAGCATATGCAACATTTATGGAGAATGTCAACGCATTCAAGAATCTTGGAAGACTACCAGTTCCTCTTCTTTTCAATGAAGAGGTGACTGTTGAAGATCTGGTTCAGAATAAAGCTGTGTGGCAAGTCATGCCATGTTAAATTTAGTAAAGAAAAGCTTGAAAGGGCTACAAAAAAGAGAGAAAGGGCGGATGAAGGTGAAACCAGTTCATCTACGGGGAAGCGGGTTCAGCGGCATCCTATGGACAAAGCAACTTGTGTGTTTTGTCAACAAACACATGGGCATCTTCACGAATTCAGTACATTTGGCGCTGACGTCAATTTACGAATGATGGCTACAGAACTCAGTGACACAGAACTAATGTCTAGAATAGGAAGTGGTGATCTCATGGCCATTGAAGCCAAGTATCATCTGCAATGCTTGACATTTTATCGGAACCGTTACCGCTCACTTTTGAGACAAAAACAGAGCAAGGAAGAAGGCTATGAAGAAAACTTGATGAAAGCAAAGGCAATAGTTGAGGTCGTTAATCATGTAGAAAATTGCGTGGTAGAAGGAATCTTTCAAATGAAGTTTTCTGTGCTATTTGATCTGTATCAAAAAAGACTTCGGGACTTAGGTATTAATAAGGAAATGAACAGAGGACGATTCAGAGAGAAGATTCTGGAGTATTTCCCATATGCCCAGGAAGTGAGTGATGGCAAGAACAAAATCTTAGTTTTTCAGCAGGGAATTCAGGAAATGCTGAGAGAGACAAATAGACAGAATTTTGAAGGAGATACTATGATTCTTGCAAAAGCTGCTAGAATCATACGCAAGGAAATCGTCAACTTTACTGGATTCAAGTTTGCAGGTGCCTTTCCATCTGGTTGTCAACAGGAATCGGTACCTACAACCTTGAAAACCCTTATATCTATGATCACAAATGGTTCTGACGTGAAGGACCAAACACCAGAAGACTCCCCTGCAACTCTCACTGTCTCGCAACTTATCCTTTTTAATTTTAGGAACAAGCATACATCATCATCTAAGGTTCGCCATTCTTTGGAAAGAGAACCACCATTGCCTCTGTATCTTGGTCTGAAAATTCATACTGAAATTCGGTCAAAATCATTAATTACACAACTATATGAATTGGGTCTCAGTGTGAGTTATGACCGAATTCTTCAAGTCGAAAGCCAACTTGCAACAGCAGTGTGCCAGAACTTCAAGACCAAAGGAGTGGTTGTACCAGCTCAGTAACACAAGCATTCACATTCATGGCACGAAATCCATTTGCAGATGTTGACGCCGAAACTCCCCACTTCAAGCTTCTTGAACGGTACACAGTTGTCCTCTATGACAACACCAGTGACATTGAACGTGTAGATGAGGCAAGAAAGGTCATGTTCTGTCAGAAGGGAAAAGCTATGGAGACTATCCCACCAACTCAGGATGCTCTTCTCCAACACACCAGGAGGGTCACATACCAGGGAGGAATATGGTCGACCTGTGAGAGAAGTGAACAGAATCTTCCAACTCCTGAAGGATGGGGATGGACCTTTAGCGAAGAGTCCCAGTCATGGACACCAGTTTGGACCACAAGACCAGTAGCATCTAAAGCTTGCAGCGAATTGGTCAAATGCGGCTGCAAGAGCAAGAGTGGATGTGGCACCAGATGTGCTTGCAAGAAGGCCAGGTGGAAGTGTACAGAACTGTGTAGCTGCAACTGTGCAGTTTAACATATAGCGTCGAGCGGGGTGAGTTGGGACAGTTCGGGACAGGGGGTGAGTTGGGACAGTAGGCATTGCAATGCTAAATGCCAAGATATTTCCATTTTATGGTGCCCATTTAATAGCCCTGCCCTTACTCTACAAATGTTGTTAATACAAGTTTTCTATAGAACCACGAATAATGCATGAAAATTGTACAAATATGAAAGGGTAGCATTTTGACATTTGTAGAATTTCATTTTTTAAAATGCACATATTTTGCCAATTTTCCTCTCCCACATTCAGTTATAGAGCTAAAGGTCTACTTTTTGGTGGGTGAAATCTTCAATTGTTATAGTTTCGTTGATTTTTCTTAAACATGGTTTTCTTGAACATGGTTTTTGTGTTAAAATATTCACGATTTTCACTGTATATGTTGTACGAAGTGTGATTTCTGCAGTAAACATACTTCTGATCAGCTTAAAAGTTGTTTTATTGATCTGATCATGCCAAAAAACATATAGTTTGATGCCAAACATGCCAAGGGAATTCTCTATTGAAACTTATATCAGAAATTCCATTTTGTCTATGGCGGCCATCTTGAAATCCAATATGGCGGCCAAGTAATGGTCTCTGAAGGTGGTTCCGGGGATATTTTTAATTGTTGGTCCAAAATATACAAGTAGGGAAAGTTTGGTGCTTTTGTCCGGATTGTCCACTTCAACTTGTTTAGCTGCCCTACTATTAGTCTATGTCTGCGAATCAGTTAGTCGACGCATTCAAAAGTGCATTCATGCCGCCGGAGAACATTTTGAGCACTTGGCGTAGTTAATTAAATTTTATATGCAAACAACTCGCTATAACATTTTGATCACTTATATTACTAATTTACCTTTCATTGGCAATTGCTATGACAGTATATTGTTTGGTTTTTTTAAATTATAAAATATATGATGCTATAAAGAGTATATAGTTTTTTTGGGACACCCTGTATACATAAACATATTCGTGTAATACAAATATACGTGATATATAATAAACAGGAACACCAGAGAAAAAATAAACATCCTTCAAGGTTTAATAGTACCAACGTTTCGGAAAGCACTAATTCTATCTTCAGGGCTAAAACAATAAAATACCAAATCACATACAAAATACAAATTGCTTAATAACAATTTAAAAATTATAAAAAGTAGCTAAGAAAATGTAAAACATTAAAACTAAAGGGTAAATAAATGTGAAGTTAAAAAGTTACAATTATAATTAACTTTTTAACTTCACACTTATTTACCTTTAGTTTTAATGTTTTACATTTTCTTAGCTACTTTTTATAATTTTTAACTTTATTTTAAATTGTTATTAAGCAATTTGTATTTTGTATGTGATTTGGTATTTTATTGTTTTAGCCCTGAAGATAGACTTAGTGCTTTCCGAAACGTTGGTACTATTAAACCTTGAAGGATGGTTATTTTTTCTCTGGTGTTCCTATTTATTATTAAACTGCGTTCTCCACGCCATCAATCAATAGCCGATATATATGGTGTAGTGGTTAGCGTCACTGACTACGAATCCATTGGCCCCGGGTTCGAGACCCGGTGACTGCAGCCGGCGCGCAGCAAAACCCAGATGTTCATCCTTCCACACAAAAAGAAAGTGGTTGGTAGATGAATGGGTACCCTGGGTGGCCTAGTGGTTAAGACGCTGGGCTGCTGGTCGGGCGTGGTTCGGATTCCACGTTAAACTGTAGGTCTTGAGATGGAGTGAAAAGCTTGACCTTCGTCAGAATGAACAAATTCGGGCGGAAGCTAACCAAAGATTACCAAAGGTATATATATATATATATATATATATATATACATATATATATGCATATAGTTTATTAATTGTTGTCAATAAAATACAAAATTCATGTTGATGATTTATAATCAATCCTTCCCCTTTTATTAAAATTATTTTTTTTTTGCGCCGCAGTGCTGGATGCCAATCTAGTATTTGGGCGCTGGTGACCCTGGCATTTAATTAATTATTTATGTAAAGGTCTGTAATAATAA
>JAJOZX010002303.1:0-37500 GCA_023014485.1 Bathynomus jamesi
TTTCTTTTGTGTTTCAGCATTTACGGACGGTAATTTCTATCTTCATTTAAGTTTGTCATGAAAAATGTTCATCAGTTTCGTGTACAATGATTTAGTAACTCAATGTCTATCTCTAATTGTAATCTTAAATGTATTGCTATCTTACAACTTCGCTATATAGAACCCTTAACTAATTGCATGCACCGTTTGACATAAAAGTTGTAATTAATTTAAGAATATATTATATATATTATAGATATATATATATATATATATATATATATATATATTATATATATATAGTCTGGGTGGTGTGGTGGTGGTTAGTATCGCTGACTACTAAGCCACCGTTCCTGGGTTCGGTTCGGTTCCCGGCGATAGCAGGCCACGCTCAGATTACCCAGCTATTTATCCTTCCATACAAAAGAAATTGGTTGGTTGATAAATGGGTACCCTGGGGACCCTAGTGATTAGGACGCTAGGCTGCTGATCGAAAGGTCGTGAAATCGTGTCCGACCGAAGATTTTGTAATTTTTGACCACCTGTGGTGGGTCATGGTTCGGATTCCACGTAAAGCTGTAAGTCTAAGATGGGGTAACAAGCTTGACTTTGGGCGAACGTAAAAGCTAAAGTTACTGAGGTATATGTATATAAACTTCGTAACTTATAGCAGTTCCGTGCTCTCTTCACACGAAGGCCGAGCTGGTGGCCCCACCTCTAGGCCTGGCCTGGTGGAGGAGCGCGTTGCTTTCCTTCGATCTCCATCGCACATAGGCACACCCGGCTCATCTGGTACCCCCGTTTGCCAGGCGCCTAGTCTTCTTTTGAAGAATTCTACGTTGACACCAGTAATGTTCCTGATCTCCTTCAGAAGCTGGTTGAATAGTCTTGGCCCCCCTGACAACCAAGCTATTTTCCTTTAGAGTTGAGGGTGTCCCTTCTTTGGACTTTAGTTTAGGAACACTACACATTCTACCTTTCCCATTTTCCACTGTTGTTGGGGTGGTTACTGTGTTCAGGTTGAGGTTAGGTACCAGTCTTTCCGTTATTTTCCACCTGTAAATTATGGTGTATCTCTCTTCTTTCCAATGAATATACTGTAGATTTAATTTACGAAGTCTTTCCCAGCAGCTGAGTTCTTTGCAGCCATCAGTCTTGATTGTGATGTTTCTTTGAATTTTTTCGTTTATTAATTTCTTTTTTATTATATAGGGATGTCAATACTGAGCAGTATTCAAATTTTGGTATGATCAGTGTTTTCAGCAGGGAATCATTACCGTCTTGTCCCTTCTTTTAAAGGTTCTCCGTACCTGTCCCACGACTTTTTTTCCTTTGTTTATCGCTATCTGATTTTCTGTCTCAAATTTCGCATCTTCGGTCATTATAACCTTTAAGTCAGTGGTTCCCAACGAGGACGGTACCGCCCCGCACTGGGCATTTGTAAAGTTTAGGGGGCGTTCAGAGTAAGAAAAGCGCTAGTACAAAAGACTGAATGACATGCAAACCAAAGGATTAACTCCATTGTAGCAACTGAAATGTAATGAAAATTTAGATTATTAGAGCATGGATATTAATGTATTCATTGCATTGTGGTTGTTACATTCACTAAACATCATATTGTTTGCCAAGTTTTATGTCCATTTATGTTTTATGTCTATATAAAATCTTCAAAAATAGTTTCGTGAAAGGGGAGCGGTGGCTTCAAAAAGGTTGGAAACCACTGCCCTAAATCTTTTGCTTTCTTGCTTCTCTGAATTTTCTCTCTATCTGGGACATAATATGCTGTTTTAGCTCCTCATTTCTTCCGTATCTCAAGAGCTGAAATTTCTGGGTGTTAAATTTCATGTTGGTTTCTTCTGACCATTTGTATATTCTGTTCGTGTCCCCTCTGTAGGGCCTCCATCTCTTCTGCGTTACTAATTTTTCGTCTGCAAAGGATGTCACTATAGTGTTGTTGGTTACTTTATTGTCTATGTCTGTTAGCATGATAATGAATAGGAGTTTGGTCAATACTGTTCCTTGTGGTACTGAGCTGTGTACTTTCGATTCTGATGATGATATACTTTGGATTTTTACGACCTGTTGACGTTCTCTGAGAAAACTATAGATCCATTTTCTCACTTTGCCTGTTATTTCCGTGTGTTTAATTCTATGTGCTACTGTATTATAACCATGATCACATTTGTCAAACACTTGAGCACAATCTGTGTGTATGACATTGTAGTTTCCATTGCTTTCAAGTGCGTTTATGATATTGTTATAGTGCTCTGTTAGTTGTGATAGGCATGATTCTTCTGATCGGAATCCATGCTGTTTATCACTGAATCTTTCCAGTGTCTCCAAGAGGTCATGGATTTTCTCTCTAAGTATTTTTTCAAATATTTTGGTGAGATGGGACGTCAGTGACACTGATCTATAGTTCCTTGCTTGAGATCTGTTCCCTCCTTGATATATATAGGGACAATGTTTACTCTTTTCAGGATACTCGGTATTTCCCCCGTGTCCAGGGATCTTCTCCAAATCCAGTATAAGGGTGTAACTATTTCATTTTTAGTTTTTAACCAATAAAGCGTTCCATTCGTCCGGACCTGCAGCTGGATGCGATTTCATTTGTCCTATAGCTTGCCCTATATTTTCTGCGGTAAAATCAAAATCTGTTATACACTCTCCTTGTAACTTCTCTTTAAAGAATGCACCTCTGTCAGGTACCACTTTGTCATTTTTTGGGGTACTGAAAACAGATATTCGTACTGGACTCTCAATGTTTTAGATATTTATTTTAAATTGTCGGTTTGTTCATGATTTCCTTTTTTAAAAGGCCCGATATTGTCGCGTGTTCTTGTTTTCTTTTTCGTATAGTTATAGAAGTATTTTGAGTTTTCCTTTATTCCTTTTACCACATTTTTCTCTTCCTTTTCTGTATGGCCCTTAATTAGGGCTTGTACTATATTTCCTTATCGATATTCCAGTTTTTCTTGTCTTACTTTCCTAGTATTGTTGTGTGTGCAATTAAATAACGACGCAGCTACTCTCTTTTGCAGAATATTGTTCGCTTTTCTCTCTCGAAAAATATTTCTCTTTCCTTTTGGCTGCACTTTCGGAACATATTTTTCTAAAATTTCCAGTCTTTTTTTTTTTTTTTTTCAAGGTTGTTTACATTTGTCCAGTTGTTTTATCCTTTAAAACTGTTTTCCACTCTATTTGGGCCATGTAGGACCTGATTTCTTCTCAATTTATAGTCATGGAGTTAAGTTAAAAATCTCAAAATTGCTTCTTTCTTTTAGTATGAATATTTTCTTTTAAGGCTGTCACCATATAAGTTGATATCTTATGTTGTGGTTTGAGATAATAGTTGGAGTTATTTTTATATCATCAATCAAGTTAGCGTTGTTCGTGAATACCAGATCCAGGCAGTTATTTTTTCCTGGTGTTATCTGTTCTCTCTTGTGTTATCATAAATTCGTTTGTTAGAACTATCAACATTTTTGCTTGTTCCTGGTCTTCTTTTGTGCCCTCCTTGTCCTGGTGTATATATATATTTCTTTCCCCCTTTCTGTATTTTATAAATGGAAATTAAAATCTCTGCAGAGTATTATATTTGGGGATGGAGAGTTTAAGGAATTTATTAGGTTTCTGATATCAGCAATGGCATCCGAGAGTTTTGCAGTTGGAATGTTCGGAGGTCTGTAGATGACTATAAGTACTACGTTTATTTTTCTATTTTTACTGCTAAAAGTTCCACGAAGCTGTTTGATTTACTCATTATCGTCTCTACCATATGACTCTCACGTACATATATACAGTCACCTTTACGTCTTGCTATTTTGTCAGCTTGTAGTAAATTGTAACCATCGATATGTATTTCTTTTCTCTGCAGTATTCGCAGTTTTCACAGTCTTTTTGGCAATCTTTAAGATTTGTTTATGTGAGGCATGCGATGTCAGCCCTTGTTTCATTCATAAATCCTTTCAGGTATAAAACTCTGTTTAGCGAGTAGTTCGGTTTTGGTCTTTGAATATTAGCCAGGACAGTACTTAAGTTGTTAGTTTTGCGTTGCCCCTTGTGCATTCGAAATTTATTATCCTTCAGTGTCGCATGTTTTGTAGCCCTATGGTCTTCCGAATAAGATTCGGTTCCGCTTACCTTTTCTGGTAGTTCCTTGCCAGGAAACGGTTCGATTCGGGGGTTCCCAACTGTGCCGGCTGTGTGTGATGTTATGAGGTTTAGCAGCCGTATTGTTTCTGCGAGGTTGAAAAAATTTGGTTCACGATTTGTATACATAGGTTCTGAATACAGTTCTTTCCCCATTTTCACTCGAGGCCTTTGTTTTTGGGGGGTGTTTTAGCTCCTTATTTGGAGATAGCTTGTCTATTTTTGTGGTTACCTTCTTGTTTTTTGCTCTTTACGCTTGTGCCCTTCGTTTGAACTTATTAATTTTTGTGGCTTCGTTTCCTATATATATATAATATATATATATATATATATATATATATATATATATATATATATATATATATATATACAGGGTGGGCCGTAAGTTTCCATACATAGGAAAAATAAACATTTTTTTATGGACAACCATTTTTATTTATATAATATGCTCTACATGGTTGCCATTGTTTTGAAAACACATTTCAATACGTGTTCCCCACTGTTGATGAACACGCATTAGCACAGTTGACGTTATGCTTGTAATGGCGTTGGTGATACGTTCCTTTAGATGATTTATGTCTCGTATCTTTTCCTGATACACCATGGCCTTCAAGTGCCCCCAAAGATAGAAATCAAGGGGGGGAGATCTGGGGATCTGGGAGGCCACTCCACAGGACCACGCCGACCAATCCAAGCATCCGGAAACTGCTGATCCAAATACCGACGCAAGTGAAGACCATAATTTAAATTTTCCTATGTATGGAAACTTACGGCCCACCCTGTATATATATATATATATATATATATATATATATATATATATATATATTATATATATATATATATATATATTATATATTATAGAATTTTCAGTGTTGATGTTATGGTACTGTCGATCCGGTACCCATTAATAACTTAGTGTCAATCAGAAAAAAGGTTTCATTGCTTTACGCAAAGCGCTGCTCCGCCCATACACCCATTTAGGGTATTAACAGCTCTCAACATTATTGCCAAGTACACAAAGGATCCACACACACACATATATATTTGTGTGTGTGTCAACAAAGAGCAACTGCGTCAGAGGATACACAACTCCATCAAAAATGGTTGAGGTTGTATTGACTAATTAACCTTTTACATGACCTTTGGGGCCGGTCATTGTAAATATCAAACAAGACTTTCCTTATGTCGCCCAGACCAGCATTTCGCCCCTGTTTTGGTTTTCATATTTATGAAATAATCTTCATTTGTACACAAATACCGTCTGCTTGGCTGTCTCGTTAAATTTTAACCACAGCGCAAAAGCAAAATAAGTTTACCAAGTTGTACCAGACTTTATAATTGTACAACTATCTTGAAAAAGAGTTGTTGAAGAGAAAAATACGAATAATGTACAAAAATAATTGTAATGAAGAAAAGTTATCGTGAAGTACAAATAAGTTTAAAGTTTTGATTGTTAGTTGTATCGTATATACACTGCAGAGTTAGGTGAATGTCAGAGGAACTGAAGTTCTTGCTCGGGGGCAAGTTAGCTAAAAGTTAATTAAACACGCTTATATGACCCAAGTTAAGATTTGGAAGGGTCAGATTAGTTCCAGCAACTTTCAAATGATAATATTGCCTTCGAGACTCGTGTCTCACTTCTTCATTAAATCTCCAAAAGTGCAGAAAGGCCCGCGATGATACGAGCGTCAAAACTATTCATTTATAAACTTTTTCCTAAATTTTTGTACGAGTTTTCGGTAATGGGGAGCTCGGGGGATGGGGTGAAGGGGTCAGGACAGGCAAAATAAAAAGAGAAACTGGAATTCCCTCCCTCATACCCCAACCTAAACCCTGCTCTATAGACTTTTGCGTTGTAAAATCCTCGAGGAATGCACTCGTTCAGAGAATCTGCGTAAAGAATTGTTGAAATTCTGTTCTGAAGTTTGGTTTAAATTAGCTTGTATGGAAAGTATATGATGGAGCAAGTTTTGATTAAAATTGAGATAAACCTCCTTTAATTACGGAAAACAAACGCTCATACCTTTGTAATCTTTCCGGTGAAAAACTTGGGAAGTATTTAATTCCTGACCTTTTTTTTTTTTTTTTAATTTCCTCCCTTCAGTTTCTCTTGTTTTGCCCTTCTTTTTTCCTCCCTCTTTTTAGATTCGCTTTTTTCCTATTTTCGATTCTCTTTCTATACAAGAATGTTCGTTTTATGACTGCTTGTTTTTCCAGAACTTGAACCTTCTTCCTTTTCAGCGTAAAGTGCATATTTATATTCTATATATACAGGGTGTCCAATAAGTCCGGTCTCGTAGGAAAATTATTTTAAATTAAATTACCGAAAGTAATACATTATAACTAAAACAAATGTTTAAATAAATGTCTTGTTTTGGGACCTTTTTATTTGTTGCCGGTAGAATAACAGGCAATGGCTAATTTGGAAGTGAGTTACACTCCTGAGGAAAAGGCCTCCGCCTTTTTCCTCAGGAATTTATAAAAAAGGTCCCAAAACAAGACATTAATTTGAACATTTGTCTTAGTTTTAATGCATTACTTTTGTAAATTTAATTTAAAATAAAATTTCCTATGCCACCGGACTTATGGGACACCCTGTATATACAGGGTGTCCAAAAAGTCTATATTAAATGGGAAATACATTGAAACTCTTTATACCCGACGGGAAATACATTTATTTATGGAACCATATCATAAATGTTCAAAATGTTTCTCATTCAGTTCAAAACACGTAAATATACTCTTTAGTAATTAATTACTGAAATTAATTGATGGATTGATTGATTAGAAGTTTCATTTTTAGTTGAGCTACGTTATAGCCACATCGCAACACCGCTTTCCGTTAGATCAGCGAGGTTAAACGACGTTGGGTCTGTCCATTAGTTGGATGGAGGATCATCCCTTGCGTTCAGGTGATGTGCGACTCGTATAGATAGTTCGAATCCTACGTAAAGCTGTAGGTCCCCGGAGTCACGTGTATTTTGCTGTTACAAAAGAGGTTAAACAACCCCGAACATCATAATGATAATTCGTGTTTCGTTCTTCTTCGCTGCTGGCCTTGTGGCACCGTAATGCTGTCATAGCGTTGCGTTGCAGTGAATTGTAGAATATGCAGCTGTAATGTCATACGTAACTGATAAGTCTTGTATGCTAAACAGTATGCTAAACAATATCATCATGTATTTAACTGTATTTAGTTGAATTGGATCACCTGAAGATCAGGGCCCCCAGCCTTCGTTAGTTAGTCTTATAAGGCTAACTAACGAAAATATCACAACTTAACCTAACGAATCGTTAGGTCAACTGTACGTCCTTGACGATTGGTTAGGTTAAGTCGTGATATTTACGTTAGTTAGCCTTATAAGGCTAACTAAAGAAGGCTGGGGCCCCTGATCTTCAGGTGATCCGTTAAATTTATTCGTTTTATATAAATTCTGCTCACATCCAGTTTATAGACTAGTTTTCTTTTTTCTTTTTTTGCGATTTTTAGTCACGAGCACGATAAATCAAAATATTCATTCGCCCATTATCCTTCTTCCATAAAATTATCTACGCGTTAATCCACAAAAATCGTGTGTGTTTATTTTTAAATGAAAAACAGATTTCAAGGTTTGGCTAATTTTTACCTTGCATATTTGAACTTAAATTTCTTCCACAGCATTTCACACACACCACACACACACACACACACACACGTGCGCGTTTGGGTACCTTATAAAACCACAACATTTTCACATTTTTAATTGTGGATTGCAACATTTAGCCTCGCCTAAATAACCTATTTAACCTAGCCGGATCAAGTAAAGATAAGCACCCCCAGCCTTTTTAATTAGCCTTATAAGGCTAACTAACGAAAATATCACGACCTAACCTAACCAATCGTCAAGGGCGTACAGTTGACTTAACGATTGGTTAGGTTAGGTCGTGATATTTTAATTAGCCTTATAAGGCTAACTAACGAAAATATCACGACCTAACCTAACCAATCGTTAAGTCAACTGTACGCCCTTGACGATTGATTAGGTTAGGTCGTGATATTTTCGTTAGTTAGCCTTATAAGGCTAATTAAAGAAGGCTGGGGTCCTTATCTTTATTTGATCCACCTAGCCTAACCTTCATTATATGTTCCTTTTACATATTTAATAATTTTCATTAAAAAAAATGTCAGCCTACGGCGACACTGTTGTTAATATTGCATACGCACGTTCGTGTCGCGATGGGTTTGTGTGTATCTTAAAGACTGTTGCGATTGCGTACGGTAGCCAAGAACAAGAACACACACTGTGTGTGTGTGTGTGTGTTAGGATAAGTATATTGATTAATGTAGAATCTGCATACACTTTTTAAAACTTTGCAGCAAATGATGGCAATAGTGCACCACTCATTCAGTCTTATATCTGCTGTTAAACAATACTCAGCAACGTTGGGTTTGGATACTATTTCGATGGATGACCGTCCTCCGCGTTGAGATGATGTAGCGATTTGTAGATAGTTCGAATTCCACGTAAAGTTGTTATAGGTCCTCTCCGTCACGTGACTTTTGTTGTTATGAATCAAGGAATTTAAAAAATGCCAACCATTATCATTATTGTTAAACAATTAAAACAATTATAATTGTTTAACCAATTGTTTTTCATTTAGGGAGTGAAAATAGGCACACTAAAATAATAGTAATAA
Source organism: Bathynomus jamesi (assembly GCA_023014485.1). NCBI lineage: Eukaryota > Metazoa > Arthropoda > Malacostraca > Isopoda > Cirolanidae > Bathynomus > Bathynomus jamesi. Next base: position 8,812 of record JAJOZX010002303.1, read on the forward strand.
TTTACTATGCAAAATACAGGGTGTCCGTAAAAGGTTTTCACTATTTTAATTTTTTATTTTTCAGAGCACGTTAAAGAGAGAGTTACGAAACGTAAACTATCCGAAAGATCAAGTTCAGAAGTTTAGAGTTATTAATTTAACTTAAAGAATTTCAGTATGAGCGCCGCGAGTGGCTCGAGCAATATCAAACCGATATTTAACCTCCTGCCACACTCTTCTGAGAATATCTTGGTCAATTTTTGCAAAAACATCTGTGATCCGTGTCTTCAGGTCTTGTAATGTTGTCGGCAATGGAGGGACGTAGACATTGTCCTTAACAAACCCTCAGAGGAAGAAATCCATGGGTGTAAGGTCTGGTAATCTCGGGGTCCATTCCATAGGGCCTTCACGCCCAACCCATCGATTTGGAAGAAGTTTATCCAGATACGACCGTACCTCGTTATGGAAGTGTGGTGGGGCTCCGTCTTGTTAGTAAATCAGATTTGGAATATCTTCCATCAGCTGCGGTATTAACCACTCCTGTAGCGTGTCAAGACAGACGATTCCTGTCACTGTGGGTTCTGCGAAGAAGAACGGCCCGTAAAGCTTTCCTTCTGACAATGCCGCAAAAACATTACCTTTGGGGCTGTCTTTTTCATGTTCGAATGACGCATGGGGGTTTTCACCCCCCAGATCCTTAGGTTATGCCGATTCACTCGTCCTGACATGAAATGTCGCTTCGTCACTGAAGATCAACCTGCCCATAATGGTGTCATCATCAGCCACTTTTTCGAGGATCTCTGAACAAAACTCGTATCGTTTCACTTTGTCTATCGGCTGTAGTAGTTGCACAATCTGTAACCGATATGCACAGAGATGAAAACGTTTACAAAGAACCTGCCAAACGGTTATTTTGGGAATGTTAAATTGCCTACTAGCACGCCGCACCGATTTCTGCGGACTGCGCAAAAATGCTTGTCGTATGTTTTCAACACGTGCTCCACTCACAGAAGGTCTGCCGGGACTTTTTCCTGTGCAGAAACATCCAACGTTCACAAAACGATTGTATCAGGCAAGAACCGAAGGTTTACTTGATTGGCTTCTTCCTGTACCTCTGCCGAAACCATCATTGCACTGTCACAGCAGATTTTTGTTTCATGAAAAGCCAACACACGAAACGCCTTCTCTGGTCCAGACGCCATTATGCGATACCAACAAATAAAGCTTCCACCAGGCGGCAACAGTGAAAACTTCGGCCACCTAGCGGCCACATTGAAAACTTCGACCACCTAGCGGCCACATTGAAAACTTCGACCACCTAGCGGCCAGACTGAAAAAGAAAACAAATGAAAAATTAAAAGTGCTCTGAAAAATACATAATTAAAATAGTAAAGACCTTTTACAGACACCCTGTAGTATATTTGTTTTTGCAAAAATTGATGATAGATTACAAAATGCTTAGCTTGAAATATATACACTATATGATCAAAAGTATTCGGACACCGCATGGTTTTGGGAGAAATGGTTTTATTATGGCATTTAGTAACCAGTAGGTCCACCCTTTGCTTTTATTACAGCGTCAACACGTCGAGGCATACTTTCCACCAGTTTTCGGTAAGTCTGTGCAGGAATGGCTCGCCATTCCTCTTGCAGAGCTGATGCAAGAGATGCAAGTGAAGCCGGGCGTGGTGTGCGGTTTCGTATCCGTCGCTCCAGTTCGTCCCACATGTGCTCGATTGGGTTGAGATCGGGGCTCTGAGCAGGCCAGTCTAACAAATCCACCTTATTTTCACGAAACCAGTCCTGCACACGCCTTGCAGTATGGCAGGGAGCTCGATCCTGTTGAAACAAACAATAGCCATCTCCGTAGTATTGCCACAGTGTAGGGAGGGCCGAATTGTCCAGAACGTCGAGATAAACGTCAGCGTTCATGGTAGTGGGTATAACAACCAACGGGCCGAGCCCTAGCCAGGAAAAACAACCCCATACCATGATGGACCCTCCACCGAACTTCACCGTTGGACGTACACAGTCAGGAAGAAGCCGTTCTCCGGGCTGTCGCCACACCCAAACACGCCCATCAGACTGGAGAGTGAATACCGCGACTCGTCGCTCCAAATAACAGTTTTCCAGTCCTCCACGGTCCAGGAACGACGGGAGACACACCAGGCCAAACGACGCGTGGCATTAACTTTTGTAATCAGTGGCTTGTGTACAGCTGCTCTACCATAATAACCGAGTCTGTGCATCTCTCTGCGGATAGTTACAGTACTAACGGAGGTACCGGATGCTCTTCCTACCTCCTCAGCGATGGAAGCGGCAGAGGACGTGCGGGACTTCTTCTATCACGTTCCGTCAGTTTGCGTGGTCGTCCGGAACGTTTTTTCGCGTTAGTTTCACCGTCGTGCTTCCATCTCATGATAACATCCGCTACAGTGGACTTTGGTATATCCTGTTTGGCTGCAATGTTTCGTATAGAAACGTTACTTAAATAACATCCGATGACGAGTCCACGTTGGAACTCGGAGAGTTCACGTCCGCGCGGCATGGCTTCACAACAGTTACTGATAACTTAACAGAACACCTCAGCATTATAGTTTCGCCACGCTTTTTCCCAGCATACCTTTCGGCGAAGGTGATATTTGCAGAAATGCGGATTTTCCGGGGTGTCCGAATACTTTTGATCATATAGTGTATCTCTTTTTTTTAAAGTTACATTGTTGCAAAATAGTTGCATGAACAAAAGGGAAAAATAGCTAACAAATAGATGATGAAAATTTTTATTAATGCTTAGAAAATATTGTTGTAAAGCATTTTTTACCCAACATTTTTACAAAAATGTTGCAAAATTGTTAACTATTGTACCAAATCGTTGTAAACCAGTGGTACAAAATATAGGTTGTTACTTAATGTTACAAGACGGGAAGTAACATTGCAATGCACTAATGAACAATGTTACATGACGGAGCGTAGTGTTACAGACTCAGGCTTGAAAAAAATTACATTTATAATTTCATCTGAATGTAATTAGTTACACATTTGGCTGTAATTGTAATTGAAATGACAGTTATATTTTACTGTAATTGTAACTGAAGTAATCCAACTCATCTCAATTAAATTAATTTTTACTCTCTTCATTGATATGAAAATTTTGTTTTCTTTAGTTATTTATTCAAATGAATTCGGTTAAATTAAAAAATTAGTTAGCAACACTAAAGCGTTCAAGCGACTCAGTCACTCGAGAGTTTCAGACCAATTACCGATTACCATTTGACCCATGTAAGAATCCGATACTTGGAAGACAAGGAGGTTTAACAAGTTGAAACTTGAAAGATCGGAAATGATGTTCTCAATCGCGGGGAACTTTTATTGTGCATAATGAGGAAGTCTTGGTGTAGAAACATTCAAAAGTCTTCTCTTCATCAAATGTAATTAGGAAGTGTTTGACAAAATTACTCCTATTTAAATATGCAAATGAAGATCTAAAAATTTATGTATTACTGCATACTGATGGATTATATTTTAAATCAAAGTTTCCTCTCTTGAACTGAAACTGAAACAAACAACTTGCCTGATATTGAAATATATTCATTCGTGATCCATTGATTCGCGTTTCCTCTTTACTCTTTTCTGGAAATAATATACAGTACACAATAAATAAATACACAATTACGTTTATGGGAAAACCATGATGTTGATTTCTTATTGGAGAATATGATTTTGTCTATTTAACTAATTTTATAATGTCTCATTGTAATAATTATAATTGTGACTATCGGAGCCGAAGTAATTGTAATTCAACATTTCTAAAAAGTAATTGTAACTGTAATTATCCCGAAAAAATGCAATTTTTCCAGGCCTGGTTGCAGTGCAGTACTGAATAATGTCACAAGACGGAAGGCATCGTTGTAGGATAAGAGAATATAATAAAACATTACTGGACATACTGCAGTATAAATCTTTTTAAAAATAATCCATTTTATCTTTTTAAATCAGGATGCAGAAACCGCCATTACGAACATGAATGGCCAATGGATTGGGTCCCGCAACATTCGAACCAACTGGGCGACAAGAAAACCTCCTGTGCCAAAAAACAATGATGGTAAGAATGGATTCTTAAATACACTTATAACTGTAGTTTCTCGTGTTTAGTACGTAGGTAACGAGATAACCAAGTATCGTTAAAGAATGTTGATAGCAAAACAAATGTTTTTATGCGTATTTACTCCTTGTATGTGGTTTAATTGTAGCTGACTCGCTTAATTAATACAAAAATACAGAACTAACAAAGATCCTCAAATCCGACTCTTGTAAATAGCTGACAGGAAGTTTATAAACAAGGACTTCCTCCGCATGAATAGTTGCCAATATGTAAATTAATAACTTTTTCAATTTTTTTTTTATCATACAACGAAGTTTGCTGATCAAAATATATAAAAGGAGATAAGCCTTTCTAGTGACGTCACTATCTCTATTCAAAATAAGTTGCGTTCCTCACTTTCTTATACTATTTTCTGCCTTTTCCATTGTTTTTCTTTCGCACTTCAGCTATAGAGAAACTTTGTGCAGCACCTTTCTTAAGATATACAGTGTGTATATATATATATATATGCATCATTGTTGTTCATTATTTTGAAGGTTTACTTAAAAACTTCATTTTATAAAAACTTTAGGAAGAAATCCAAACTTTAAGTAAATGTTGTCCGGATTCTAATAATATATATATATATATTATTAATATATATATATACACAGGGCGTCCCAAAAAAATGTATACACACTTTAACAGCTGATAGCTCAATTGATGTTTCTTTCTTTCCAAGTTAAACCCATTAGAATTAATAATGGCAGTCAGACTAAGCTTTGAACAAAGGAAATTCATTCTAAAATGCTACTGGAAGTGTGAAACGCAGTTGAAGTGCAAAGACAGTTTAGGAGGGAGTTTCAAACAGATCCACCAACGCGACTTACCATCACTCGAATTAGAGATAAGTTTGAAGCCGATGGAACTGTTCAGAATGTCCACAAGAAGCGTTCCGGAAGACCACGGACATCGATAAGCCCCACAAAGCAAGAAAGAGTACTGGAAACGTATCACCAAAGTCCAAGAAAATCTGTGCGGCAAGCGAGTCGTGAGGTAGGAATTTCAGAATCGTCTGTCCAACGCATTTTGAAGCGCTGTCAATGGAAAAGTTACATTCCAAGATTAGTCCATGCTATTAATGAAGATGATGATGATCCGGACCGAAGAGTGGAGTATTGCGAGTGGTACTTGGCACGATGTGGATGTGGATTGGACGAAGGGGTTTCGTAGAATACCCTCCGCGTTCACCAGACCTCACACCACTAGACTTTTTTTTATGGGGATACTTAAAAGACAAAGTCTACGCTATAAAACCTGCAACAGTCGCTGAATTGAGAGCAGCCATTGAACGAGAATGCACACAAATACCAAACGAAATGTTTCGTGATGTTTGCGATTCCATTGCTTCGCGTTATCAGCAGTGCCTGGACCAGAACGGACGTCAGTTTGAAAACAGGCGTTGACAAAACAATTAAATAATGTCTGTAGATTCTATTACATTTTGAAAATGAAATGTATTTTAATAAACACTGCCTTTATAATTATTTAAAGTGTGTATACATTTTTTGGGGACGCCCTGTATAATATATATATATATATATATATATATTATATATATATATATATATATATATATATATATATATATATTTGCTTTCGGTAATAATTTTTTATTGATCAATTTTAAGTAAAAAAAATTATAAAGAATCATTCATGGAAGTTTTTTTTTTATAGTAAATAAATACAATACATTATTTAGACATTAATTACATAATAATTATATAATTACGTTACTTAATTACAGTATTACACTGTAATACATTCTTGAATTACAGTGTCTCGCTTAAAATGTTGTATGCTATATATATATATATATATATATATATATATATATATATATATATATAGTTCATGTTTATAGTTGATGGATATTGATTCCTTAAAAATGAGACCCCTACCCCTTCCAGGGGTAGCCTAGTACTAAAACGCCAAGTTGTTTATCTGTAGGTCCTGGGTTGGAGTCTAGGCTAGGACTTGATTTGAGCGATTTAAGGTGCTTCTCTGGGTATTCCTTGATAGGGTATAATGGTTCAGACCCTACGTAAAGCTGTATAGTACGTCACTCCCTTCAAATGACGTTAAATGTTACAAAAGAAGTTAAACAACCTCGGTCATTATTATTTGTTATTATTATTTTATTATTATTCGTACAAAGAGTATGTGGTTGAAAATTACTCACAAGAATTATGTCGAATCCTTAATTAACTTGCACTTTCGTGGAATATGTCAGTAAAATTGTAGTTATCCCTAAATTTGATGAGAGAGGATGGCAGGGACTTTTTTCTCCCATGATATGACGAGGTAACTCTTATCTTTGTAACTGAAATTCCAAAGTGAAGTGAAGTTAGTGTCAAATGCAATTTAGGGTATAATTTTTGGGGCTTGTGTTTGAAAGTAGTTATACTTTGTGTGTGTTTTTAGGTATATTGAAAGGTTAAATGTTTTTAGAATTATAATATATATATATGTATATATATATATATATCTGGAAAACGCAGAACTAACGTGCATGCCACAAGTAGTCTAGGATCTGGCCCAGAGTTCGTATAGATTTCTGGGTGCAGAGGTTTTGACGACTGATCTAGACTAGTTTTGGGGCGGAGAATCCGAATTTTTCTATGCCATCGCAGAAAATTGGTGTGAAAGTGGTCAAAATGGCAAAAAATTGGCAAAAATGGCAAAATTTTATCAGTTTTTCGTATTTTTGTCATATTCTTGAGTCGAAAATTTTTTAAGGGCAATTTTTTGTTTGAGAATCTGTTTTTGTAACATACTGCTGCCTGAACCAAGAAAACTGACAAATGTCAAAAAATAACAGCAAAAATAGTAAAAAATTAAGTAAATATTGTCAAAAAATCGCAAAAATGAAATTTTTGGCTATTTTGGTGCATAAACTAGCTCTAACCAATCGTATCGAACTAAATAGTCAAGAAATTCAGAAACATTGCTACCGGTGAAGAGGATAAAGAGTCTTATACATATCACATTACTTGCCTGGATAGAGATGATGTTGCTTACAAGAATTTCAAAACCGAACGGCTTGAGAAAAAAACAGAAACTTTATTTGCAGCAATTAAGAGGCAAGAACCCGCAACAGCGAGGAAACACTCCCCGAAAACGAAAGGAATATGACATAAAAAAAGAAACCATTGCAGCACTGAACTACATTGCATTTGCTCAGCTCAGGGAATTTCCATTGAATCGATTACTTTTCCATGAAATTACACCTCTTCCATTTTTTCTTGTAGACAGTGATGGTTTTTTGAAGAAATCTAAGAAATCGGAATTGGGATCGGAACTTGAAAAGAAACTGGGTGAAGACCTCCCATTGTTGTTAAAAGGGAATGATGCAATGATCATAGATTTTATGGCTCAAGTAAGGAAATTCCCGGTGAAAAAAGCAATGTTGAAAACATTTGGTGAATTTGCACAATCACTTTTAAATATGTTTTTGAGTATGGGATCCAAGTCAACCACAATTCATATCTTATTTGAAAATTACAAGGCTTCAAGCATCAAGACTGGAGAACGGATGAGACGATCAATTGCACATTCGAAAATACAAATTTCCATAACATCACCTGAGCAGAGGCTTCCAATTGACTTCAACAAGTATTGGAGTTCCACAGATAACAAGGCAAACTTCCAAAATTTTTTGTCGGCTTTTTCATGGAAAACTACCATGGAGATAAAGTAATTGTACTGGGAGGTGGTACTCTTGAAAAACCAGAAGTTTGTGTCAAATTCCAAAATGGGAAGGTCTGCGAAATTCCTGAGCTTTGTTCTTCACAAGAAGAAGCAGATGACAAAGTGATGTTACATGTAAACTATGTGGTGGATAAAGCAATGCCTGGTGGTGGAGCTACAGTTTCAGTAGCTACCAGTGATACTGATATCTTTGTGTGCCTCATCTACCATTTAACAAAATGAATTGAGCATGGCCTGAAGGAATTATGGTTTGTTAAAGGCTCTGGAACAAGTCGCAAAATCATTCCTCTGCATGGCTTGCATCAAAAGCTTGAAAACGATTTGATCCAAGTTTTACCTGCCTTGCATGCTTTAACTGGCTGTGACAGTGTCAGTAAAGTAGGCACAAAATCTAGTGCACTGAAGCAGTCAAACTACTTTGATGAAATTAAGGACTTTGGCAAGGAACCACTTACAGAGGAAATAATAGAAGGTGCCGAAAACTTTCTAGTTCATTGCATCAAACCCAAGTCAAAATCCATATCATTTGATCAACTAAGATCTGAGCAATACTACAAAACTGGGGACAAAATCGATTTTACTCAGCTTCCTTGCTCTTCAAAAAGTATTAGACTGCATATTAAATTGGCATATCTTTAGTGCAAACTTTGGCTTGACTCTCCATATGGCTCCATATCTGAAAATTTAAATCCACTTGACTATGGTTACGTAAAGTCTGATGATGGACTTTTGGAACCTCAACTAACCGATTACCCAGATAAACCTCAGGATTTGATTGAACCTTGCAGCTGCAAAACCTGTACCAAGAGGTCAAAATGCCCTTGCACTGCGTCATCCATACCATGCTGCTCATTCTGCAAGTGCAATCAAAGAACATGCCAAAATCCTAACGCCTGAATTTCAGCAGGTAACTGAATAAAATTACAGATGAACAAATCTGTACATTGTACTTCTGTTTCATTTTCATGGTGTCGGAAGATGATACCACAAGAGCCATAGTGCTTTTATTTGTAAATAATGTTTCAATAAAAGTTTCAAATAAACAAAAAAAAAGAACAGAGAAAAAAATGAGGTCGTTCCCACTAAGTTAGCTATAACTTAGCCCATTGCCGTGGTGCTGCACTGGGAAGATGCACCTGAGTGACGGTAACACTCTTTCTCAATCACATAAGCGGCCTTGACAGTTTTCGTCATTTTTGCCAGACTCTGCCACTTTTGCAAGATTTTCAGTCAATTTCATCATCAGAAATAATACATGATCTTATCTCAGTCTTTTACAACATGCAAACCTAAGAGTTTTATAAAATTAGCACTATTTTTTATATTTTGTCTATATTTTCAAATATTCTACAACCATTTTTAATCATTGTAACCCAAAATTTAGACATTTGTACGTGTTTTTGTGTTAGGAAATTTTTGTAGAGCTATTAATATCTACTTTCTTGACTATTTAGTTCGATAAGATTGGTTAGAGCTAGTTTATGCACCAAAAATAGCCAAAAATTTCATTTTTGCGATTTTTTGACAATATTTACTTAATTTTTTACTATTTTTGCTGTTATTTTTTGACATTTTTGTCAGTTTTCTTGGTTCAGGCAGCAGTATGTTACAAACACAGATTCTCAAACAAAAAATTGCCCTTAAAAAAATTTTCAACTTAAGAATATGACAAAAATACGAAAAACTGATAAAATTTTGCCATTTTTGCCAATTGTTTGCCATTTTGACCACTTTCGCACCAATTTGGTGCGATGGCATAGAAAAATTCGGATTCTCCGCCCCAAAATTAGTCTAGATCAGTCGTCAAAACCTCTGCACCCAGAAATTTATACGAACTCTAGGCCAGATCCTGTACTAAAGAGACTCTTCTGCGATATTAATTTCACTCTAGACCGAATAAGTAATGGAAATGACAAGTACTAAATGTTTTCCTTTTTATGATTGAAGCCGAACGGGGGCAACGGGATCACTACTAAGAGGCCCCAAAATATAGGACCCAACTTCTGTTCAACTCCCTGTCCCAAAGCTGGGTCCTCACCAGCTATCTGTTTTGCAGATAGCTGGTGAGGAAAATTATATTTTGGGGCCTCTTAGCTAGTGACTTCGTTGCCCGCGTTGGGCTTTCATGATGAAAAGGAAAAACTTTAGTATTTGCCAGTTACCATTATTTAATCGGACGAGGGTGAATTTAATCTCTCGGAAGAGTCCCTTGTTGCATGCACATTAGGTATGCATTTTTCATTAAAATTATCTCGGGGAACCATTCTGAGTTGGAGCGTATATATATGTTACAGTCAATGTCTAAAATCAGGCAATTTGTAAATTGACTGAAATTTTAGGCAATGTGTCAAATTGTGATATACACAAAACCTAACCTAACCTAACCAATTGAATTTTTAGGCAGCATATTGGGAAATACCAGTGGGCATACATATGCAGCATTATCAGAAAGTTTAGGTTAGGTTAAGTTTTGTATATATCACAATTTGACACATTGCCTAAAATTTCAGTCAATTTACAAATTGCCTGATTTTAGACATTAACTGTAACATATATATGTGTGTGTGTGTGTGTGTGTGTGTGTGTGTGTGTGTATATATATGTATACACTCAGCAATGCTCTACTGTAATTATTTGTACAATTACAATTACTCTTCATGTAAGAATTCTGTTATAAAATTGAAAGTTAAAAGTAATCTACCTCACTTGCATTTAAAAATAGTCATTATTGGCTTATTGGGAAACAAACGTTAGTAATGAATTTGAACCAATTTTTATTGAGTAACTCTAGATTTGTCCGATTTATTTTTAGCATTATTCAAAATTTGATCGACATTTGTTGTATATAAGAAAAACATTTATTGTCTTTAGATACATTGTGCGTATATTTAAAATAAAAAAAAGATATATTAAAGCTAGTTTACAAAAAAGAGAAACTATGTTTAACCTCTTTTCTATTAATTATTAATAAAAAATTGAGTATTTTTGTGTTAATTCATCAGAGAAATTTTAATTTTCAGCTCCGGAGGGAGAGAACGGGTTTTAATGTTCTGTGTCTGTAAGTTTCCTTATTTTTATTCTCTTTATTTATCTTTTAATTTATTTATTTACTTTTTCTCCTTCATTTTACCACTTCAATCCTCGGTGCTTGCAGTATTCCTTTGATCCCCGATCTGCTTTCCATCCAAAATTTATTAAAAACTTTTTTGGTCACCACATCTTCGACAGGCGACAATATCTCTGTTTTGTGAAAGCATTTTTTTTTTTTTTTTTTTTTTTTCACTTAAACGTAAATAAATGTAACTAAAAGTATTCATTTGTATACATTTCACGCACAAACTCTGTAGCTTTTACCTTATGGAATCTTATTTCTATTCTTTAAACACGGTTAGTTCTTTTAATACGATACCTCCAAACACTGAAAATTGAACGCTTTCAGAGGGCAGAGATGATGTCTCCCATCGAGGTTTTTTATTTTTTTTATTATTAATCTTTTGAGTTTTGATCTGTTTTCATTTTACATGCAAATGTTGACTGATTCCGAGTTTATAAAATTTTGCTTTGAGTTTTTTGATTTTTAATTTTTATTTTATTTTATTTTCCTTTTCAATATTTATCTTCAAATTTTTGTTTCAATAATTTTTCTGAGTTTTCTCTGTCTCTCTCTCTCTCTCTGTCTCTGTCTCTGTCTCTCTCTGTCTCTGTCTCTCTCTCTCTCTCTCTCTCTCTATGTCTCTCTCTCTCTCTCTCTCTATGTCTCTCTCTCTCTCTCTCTATGTCTCTCTCTCTCTCTCTCTCTATGTCTCTCCTCTCTCTATGTCTCTCTCTCTCTCTATGTCTCTCTCTCTCTATGTCTCTCTCTCTCTATGTCTCTCTCTCTCTCTATGTCTCTCTCTTTCTCTCCTTCCAAAAAAGTCAATATTAGTGAGTTATATAAATAAAACGAAGCATTTTTTACATAGATTTTTTTACATTGAATTGTCATTATTCATTAATATTATTATTATTATTCTATAAATCACTTTTTTTGGCCCTTAAGATGTGCATGGTCATTGGCTGGTTGTATACTTCAGTTACCCTAAATGTCACTCATTGATTTGTTTTGAATGAAAGAGGTCACGTTCTTGTATTAACATTCGTTACTTCTTTCCGGGAATATGCCAAAAAATGCCTGATTATATATATATAATATATAGGTTTCCCTTTGATAAGCATGCAACCAGTTAACTATATATATATTATTATACATTTTCATTGTATAAATTTATTAGTTTATATATATAAGAAATTTATATAACTTAATTGTTTTTGAACAGTTACTATACTATTTATATATATATATATATATATACACACAGTATATATATGTATGTGTATATATATATATATATACTTATACAGACGAGAGCACTTTTAACTTTCATATTTTGAATGGAGAGTTATTTGAAACCCTTGTTATGGTAAACTTTTTATATATATTTATTTATATATATATATATACATATATACACATTTTATATATATATATATATATATATATATATATATATATATATATTATTATATATATATATAATATATTATATAATATATATATATATATATATATAAGCTATTTCTTTTAATTCTTATTTCGAAGGTCTGTTGTGTATATTTGATACTTGAACTTTTTTTATTGTGTATATTTAGTGAATTATTTTTTATACAGTGTATTTTTACAGTTTCCTCTCACGAATATTTGCTTAAAGTATTAATTTTGAGAGTAGCTTGATACTTACGATTAAGTACTTTGTGGGTAAATAACTAAGGTTTAGTTCAATGTAAAACAAGTTAAATCATTATAATGAAAAATAACTGTAAATCTCTGTGTACAGTGTACACACCTTTAATACCTTCTTTGCAGGTAAAATTTTTGTATTAATTACAAAAGAAATTGGAGACGTAAATCATTGTTACCCACTGTATGAAACAAACTTTAAAGCAATTGTACTATAATGATATTATAATACTACAATAGTTTTCAAATTAAATAATAATAATAATATCAAGTATCGGGTACTGCTTTATCCACAATTACTGTACCTGTATCTGCAGTCGGTTAAAAAAAATCCTGTTGCGAAACTGGATGTTTTCTAATGATAAATATTCGTAAGAAACGTGGTTTCATGACGGAAATTTTTGGATTGATTGTACATAATATATTCACGACTTCGATTTTTGTGATAAGTCGATAAAATGTATACTAACTACATACGAGTATGGAATTGGCTGATTTAGGAATTAGATCTCTCTAATTATAGTCACAGCTGGGTGGCTGATTCATCGTTTTGTTTTGATTTTATTGAAATTATTTAGCGAGCAATTTTAACAATTAAATTGAGTGTATTTTTGTCCGCATTCGATTATAACGAACAAATAGTAGTTTACGGAGTTAGGAAGCTGTTCAACATTTGCTCTAAAGAGATATATTGTTTCTTTTTAGCCAATCAGAAGCCTCTTACCTTGATGACGTATACAACCAATCATCACCCACCAACTGTACTGTATACTGCGGAGGAATAACCAATGGTCTCTCTGAAGAACTTATGCAGAAGACATTCGCAAACTTTGGCCAAATTCAGGAAATCAGGGTGTTTAAAGATAAAGGCTACGCTTTTATAAGGTTTGTAGATAAGAATAAGATTTTTGCTTTGTGCTGATTCATCTTCCGATCTTTTCAAGTTTAATCAGTTAACCGTTTGAAGCCCACGAATTTTTCCGAGACTATCTGAACTGTCTGGCATTAGCCAGAACAAAATCCGTAAAATGCTTGAGCACTAAAGGGTTAAATTTCACTCCTTGCTGTACCTGTCGACTAAGCGACACCAGTTTCATTAAAAAAGTTTCATCAGAATATTTCATCTAACTTTGTAAATTCTCCCACTTTCTCTTTGTTATAATTCTGCATGAGCTGTGTATTCAAACATTGTATTTTAGGATTTAACCAAAGACTAACTGTACCTAGTCAGATCACGCTTGTACAAAATTTCATGCTCTTTCGTAAAATCGAGGAAAAGTCAGCGAGACCATAAATTTACAAAAATACCAGCTATCATATCCAAAGCCAGCTAGACCAAATTTGTGAAGCTGCATTCAGAATCTAAGTGGCTCATGAGCTGTTAAGCTCTCACTGGCTTAAAACTTTCTGTTCAAAATATTTTGTATGAAATTATTTACGCTCATAATGCGGACGTGGACCGATTAGGTATAGGTAAGTTTTGATTCAACTCCATAGTATTTGTATCTAAACAGAAACTTCTTCAAAACTTCATTCTTGTTTTATCATTTTTACATTTTAAATATTCATGCGCTAAATATTTAAATTCTAATTTGCGTCAAAGACGACCAATGGTCTAATTGATCCAATCTCGCATTATAACGTGTGAATAATTTCATAAAAAGATTTTGAACATAAATTTTTAAGTCACGGGGAGCTTAATATTTAATTTAAGCTTACTAATCACTTAGATATTCATTGCAGCTTCACAAATTTGGACCAGTCGCTTTGGATGTGGAGGTCAAAATTTTGATGGTTGTGGTATTTTTGTTATTTTTATAAATTTATCGACTGACCGGCTTTTTGTTTTCACGGAAGAATATGAAATTTTGTACGAGCGTGATCGGACTAGATTTAGATAAGCTTTGCTTACATCACAAACGTGTTCAGTGAATTCCGAAGTACCGAACATACGTAGATTTATTAAAGTCTTCAGATTAACATAATCTTTCTACGCTTTTACGAGACTTCTCTTTGTGAAATCGAAAAACGTTAATGGGCCACTAAATTTACCATAGCCACAAAAATTTTTAGCTTCACATCCAAAGGCAGTGGGTCAAAAATTGTGAAGCTGCATTGAAAATCAAAGTGCCTGGTCAGTTTAAGATAAATGTTAGGTCTCATTTGTATAAAATATCTGGCCTAAATTTTTTTTTTTTTTTTTTTTATGAAATTATTTACGTGTTATAACGCGAGCATGCACTGACAATATATATAATTAGACTGGTTTTATAAGAATTAATAATTTTGTCCTGTCAAATTCAGTGACGCTAAACTTATACACGTAAATTACATAAAGAAGATGCAAAAGCGCAGAAAACTATAATTTACAGTATTTTAAATTTAGTAAATTTAAGAACTTGAAGTTACGAGTATAACGAATTTCTGGATCGAGTTTTCGCGTACAGTAGAATAAAAAATAAATGAATTCTAACACCTATAACTTGCTTTTTTTTTTTACCAAAATTCTTTTATATTGTAAAAAATTATTTCATCGTGTTTTTATTTATTTTTTTGTTTCAAATTATCAGAATTATTAATCTATATTATAATAAGAGAGCTGTCCGTCTGTCCGTCACACTTTCAGAAATTGTGAGAAAAAATTGAGAAAAAAATTCAGAAATTGTAAAAAAAATTCAGAAATTGTATTACGGGCGGCAATGTGAAGCTCAAGATTTTCATGACTGTTCTTTTCTGTAGTTTAGCAATGGGGGAAGGGTGGGGGTGGGGGTAATGGGGAGGGGTGGGGGTAATGGGGGAGGGGGTAGCCCCCAAGTTGTATGAATGGGGGTGAGGAGGTTTTGGGAGATACCAGATTCAGAAATGTTGACACAATGTGAAGCTCAAAATTTTCACGGCTGGGTTCTTTTTTTGTAGTTTAGCCTGTCTAACCGTCAGCGAAGCGGCGGGAACTGTACTAGTAATAATAATAATAATTTTGTTTTTAAAGCACGCTCTTTTTATAACCAGAATATAAACGTACAGTTTGTATTTTTCGAGCACAAAATTTCTTTTCTTATTAAAGAAAAATTACATTTTCAGTGGTGGTTAGAAATTAGAATTAGGAATCTGTGTTTGTTATCAACTAAGTTGTGGATCATATGAATGCATTTTATGTCCCGTAACGAGACTTAAAGGAAAAAACTATAAAGTGGGAACTACGAGTTAGTGGGACTCTAGTCCACGTTACATGGTTTCCGAGTTAGTGTACTGTGGCAATATTTACGCTGTTTCACCATGCTCCATTCAACTCCCTCGTTCTTTCCCACTCGACGTGGGTTCGAGACCCACTAGCTCCTAGTTTTCCACTTTAATGCCTTTTCTCCTTCCATCAAAGTTTTAGATATTTTGGCCAGCGTCCGTGGCTCAGCGGGTAACACAGTTTCCCTATAAACGAAGTGAAGACGGAAGTCGGAGGCTTGAACCCCGATGCGACGTGCAACCGCTGCGGTCGGTTACCCCGATGCGCGGTACAGGCACGGAGGTCGGCGGTTCGGACCCCGATGATGCTGGTAATAATAATAATAATAATAATAGAGTTAGTGCAGTGGGCCACATTGGTTGGCCTGAGCGTTGTGCCAGCTTCTGGTCCTGCTGACTGATTATTATTATAGATCTCCTGCAGAGCATTCCTTTCTATAATTAAGCAATATTGGATCTCGGTCTGCGTCCAGATTACGTAGCGACCCGTAGTTCGTATCCCGCGTAAATCTTATTTCTCCTACATCATGCGGATGTTGCGAAGGAGGTTATAAAGAACCGAATCAAATCCCCATCAATAATTCCTTTACATAAGCGATAAATAGTACAATTGTTCAAATAATCCATGATAAGCTACTTATAACTATTCATTCTCAGGTTTTCTACGAAGGAATCGGCCACACACGCAATAGTTTCAGTTCACAATACTGAAGTTGGAGGTCAGCTGGTCAAGTGTTCCTGGGGCAAAGAATCAGGAGACCCAAATAATACTCCTGTTTCTACTCAAGTTATGGTAAGCGATATGTTTTACGTTAAGCTTAAAAGTTTAAAAAAAAAATACTCGGCTTTTCGAAATTTTTACTTAAAAGTTTAACTTTGAAACAAATTTGAATTGTCTCAAAGTTCTCATTTTAAAGTATTTTAATTCTCATTTTTAATCTGAATTTGTTTGAAGTTTTTCTAACTTTGCTTTGAATTTTTAACTTCAAGTTTAAATTTTTTATAAGCATTTTACTTTGAAGCTTAACTTTGAAAGTTTCAAGTTTTATTTTTTTTTACAAGAATTGTAGTAAAGAACTACAAATTCGCAATATTAATTCCATTGTTTTCATTATACGCTTACCTTTTAACTTTTATATATATATATACATACACGCTTCACTTTATTGTTTAACATATAGATGACTGCATTTTACAAGCCAAAATTATTCTTTAAATTATAAATGAGGATAGTTCTCCCCAAATAAAATATAGAACATAGATAAGAGTTATTTATGGTTTTCGTTTGTGTGTGCTAAAAATTCCAAATAAAACAATACAGTAACGCGGTTCCTTTAAAAGAGGAAATTCCCTTTAAATCTTTTTACTGATAACTATAAAGATAGTTAATAAATTTTATTTATAAAGTACGAATGAGAGGGAAATATTTATTAGGCTATAGTTACAGGAAACTAGCCAGCGTCCGTATCTCAATGAGTAAAGCAGTTTCCTTATAAGCGAAGTGAAAACACTGAGGTCGAGGGTTCGAATCCTTATGATGCTGGTAATAATAATGATAATAATAATAATAATGCAGGAGTTACAGAAATGGGCTGCAATTAGTTGGACTGAGCGCTGTGCCATTTTCTGGCCCTTCTGATTAATTACAAGAAATTAACAAAATTTCTTCCAATGGAATTAATTTTGATCCGCACACAGTAAATGAACATTTCCCAATAATTTACAGTAGTTTATCTCTAAATTACTTAGACAAGTGCGTTTAAATATCTTTATATATTATTTAAATTTAATTTAATTTCTGAGGCACAGTTTCCTTAAAAATTCGCCTTACATATTTATTTAAATTTTAGAATAAAAGTATAAAGCTATGTTTCCTAAGTCAACTGCACCTCTCGGCATTGAACCGCAATCCAGGCACCTGAAAAACGCAATCTTAACTAACCAGTATTATATTTCGGGTAAAACGAGTAAAATTGTAAATTACCAGCCCAGTAATTTCACTGTATTACAGATTACTATTATTGGATCACCTGAAGATCAGGGCCCCCAGTCTTCGTTAGTTAGCCTTTTCAGGCTAACGAAAATATCACGATTTAACCTAACCATTCGTCAAGGGCGTACAGTTGACCTAACGATTAGTTAGGTTAAGTCGTGATATTTTTGTTAGTCAGCCTTATAAGGCTAACTAAAGAAGGCTGGAGGCCCTGATCTTCAGGTGATCCCTGTTATTATATTTTCCATCCTTTCATACCGGTGAAAAAAATGAACTTAAATTCCCAGAAGTAGCTTAAAATAATGGCAAATGATGGCAAGTGCTTTTCAACTTCAAAAGTCCTTCATTACCGATACTAACTTAATTACCAATTCTGTGTTATAGTAGGAACGGAATGACCTTAAAGGTTTTATGTAGTCTTAACTCTTTAACAACGGATGGTACCTTAATGTCCACCAGAAATAATATAAATTGTACTACAGTGCCTCGTTTCTATAAATGTTTCTACATGTTTAGATATAGATGTCATTTAGTTGTCGGGAAAGGGACCCAAAATGTGTATCATTTCAGTGACTAGTTACTAAAAGAGTGCCCGCATATGCTGCGGACTCGTCCTTAAAGGGTTAAATAATGGACTGAAGGATTTAACTTAATTTTTTTTTTTTGTGGTAAAAAATAAATCGGATTCAATGCCGCTTTACCGGCTTATTTTCCAAATTTTCATAGAAATTTAAATACTAACGTCGATCATACGTACCGGAACGTACTTTGGCGTTAAAAAATTTCAAAATTTTCCTGGACTTTTCGTATACCACCGGTTACCAAAGGCAGGATGCATTGGGACGTAAGGTAGGTCGTTCAATGTATCTCGAATTTGGTAACTGATGGTCCGTTCCTTTCGTCTGTCTGGGGCTCAGTCCCAGATGACTACTTTTTTACTGAAACGAACAGAAAATTTCCCCATAGAATACAGACACAATATATCGGCCAGCACCAAAGGGGTTAGGTTTTATATGTATGTACAAATTGAAAATTCTTTTTTCTTTAAATGGAAAGACAGAACAGTATAACTGAAAATTCTTTAAAACGTTTTAGTCGTAAATTAAAAAAAAAACACAGTCCTCAACGTTATACCGAAAATATATATATACCTATATTTTTTGTACAATGAAAAATATACTTAGAAAATTTTTAAATTTATGTAATAGTTTATAGATCTTAAACATCATATTTTGATATATCAGTATGTTCACAAAGGTTCTGTTCTTATGGTAGTGTTGGGTGTTCCTTACTATATCAGTATGTTCACAAAGATTCTGTTCCTATGGTAGTGTTGGGTGTTCCTTACTGACATTTTAGTGTTGATTTCGAAAATAATAGTGAAATTTTTCCATCACCCACAGTTATATATATACAGGGTGTTTGAAAACTTTCTGTACAAATTGTAATGGGGGATAGGCAAGACCAAGACAAACCCTTTTCGTCTATAAGTGTATGTCCGCTGACGTCACCATTCGGCGCGAGAGGGCGCCGCTGCAATTGGCTAAAAGGTGAAGTGGGCTAGACTCGCGTTTGCCGCGGGCATTCTTAAATCGGACGTAGTACGCGTAACATGGAGCGCTTCACGACTGCTGAGATGGCTGACATGCATATGGTGTATGGGGCTGCCAATGGAAACGGAAGAGCTGCCGTGAGGTTGTACCGACAGCGCTTCCCAAACAGACGTGTGCCAAACCACCAAACGTTTGCGCATTTGCATCGGCGACTGCGAGAAACTGGAACATTCCATGCAAACATGCATGACACTGGTCGGGAGAGAAACGTGCGCACTCCTGACATGGAAGAAGAAATCCTACGGCGATTTGAGGACAATCCAAGCGCAAGCACGCGAGGTGTTGCACGTATCCTCGGTGTGAACCACGACCTGGTCTGGAGAGTGTTGCACGAGCAGCAGTTACATCCGTTTCATCGTCGGAGAGTCCAGGCATTACAACCTCGGGATTACCCTCTTCGTGTGGAATTCGCACGCTGGTTTCTGCAGCAGACAGCGGTGCAGCCTAATTTTCCGGCTTATGTGCTGTTCTCAGATGAGGCCTGTTTCACACGTGAGGGTGTGTTTGCATGGAATGTTCCAGTTTCTCGCAGTCGCCGATGCAAATGCGCAAACGTTTGGTGGTTTGGCACACGTCTGTTTGGGAAGCGCTGTCGGTACAACCTCACAGCAGCTCTTCCGTTTCCATTGGCAGCCCCATACACCATATGCATGTCAGCCATCTCAGCAGTCGTGAAGCGCTCCATGTTACGCGTACTACGTCCGATTTAAGAATGCCCGCGGCAAGCGCGAGTCTAGCCCACTTCACCTTTTAGCCAATTGCAGCAGCGCCCTCTCGCGCCGAATGGTGACGTCAGCGGACATACACTTATAGACGAAAAGGGTTTGTCTTGGTGTTGCCTATCCTCCATTACAATTTGTACAGAAAGTTTTCAAACACCCTGTATATATATATATAATAATTTTTTTTTTTCCGCACGACCACTTCGGCCCCAGTACCTCTACCTCCCGAAAATACCTACATATTCCTATTTTTAAAACAAAATTAAAATTCAATTTGTTCAAACACTGTGGGTGATGGAAACATTTTGCACCCATATTCGTATTCTGCGTGCAAAAATCTACCAGAATCACCTTATTTTACTTGAGGAACAGGAAAAAAGTTCTAAATTGTCGTCCAGTGATCAGCGATTTTTTTTTATTTCTTCATTACTTTTGCTAAAATTCAGCCATAAATGTAGATGTGTATATGGCAAAAGTATTGATATTAAAATATCAAGAATTTGAGGTGAAAAAATAATCATATTGTCGGATTCCTGTTGATAGCAAAGTCTACCTATATCTATCCGTCCACGCTCGTATTATAACGTTAAAATCGTACTGATTCCATTTTGCATTTTAAAAGTAATTATCTTAATCTCAAATTTTCTGCTTCCTACGATTATTTGGGAATCAGTTACGGTACAACTTAAAATCCTGAACCGATCTATTGTAGCCTAGCTAATCAGAACTCGCTCAGATTTATTGCAGTACTGTTTGTGCCTTTTTCACCTCGTATATTATTCGTTTGTCAGTTTATTTTATATATTCCCACAATGTAGTAAACCACGAATGATATATTTACATACTGTTAATATTAAATTTTAAACATTCTTATTGCACTTTCATATTTTTATGCATGTCTTCTTATATATTCCCCACTTGAAGTCCTGTTTGGAAGGTTTTCTGAATTTGTAGTAACATGTTTTGTATACATACCTACTATTGTTTCACTAAATCTTTGATAACATTTCAAAACAAATTAAAATTGATCATAACCCATTATAACTTACCATAGTTTTTGAAGGCGTATCAAGATTGCTGAAGGCTATCCGAAACTGTGAATGTGTCAGAATTCTTTAGTGTTTCAAAGTATATGCAGGAGCCAATACTTTTTCCTAAGCTTTTGTAATCTTATAGATGAAGACTCAATAAGATTACTTCCCACTCACTGTCATTCTCATTCATATTTCGAGTACACAAGTGAGAAATTCAAATTTAAGAAAGTTTCTTGATTCGTATTCTCGGGAAAGACGCCAAATGAGAGTGGCTAATATTTTCTAACCTAACCCAACTTAGTATGGACCAAAGTGGGAAATCCTCGAATGAGAATGAGAATGACATGAAATGGGAATAGTTCGATCTAAGAATTACTTCCTTTGACATTATCACTCGTGTATTTTTCACTCTTGGAAGCGGAATGAAATGAGAATCACTTTGAGTGGGATGATAATAACTCAGACCTATTTACGTAGAAGCTTTATTAGCGAACAGATACGAAATTATACTGTTTACATAAAAATGTAAGTTACACTTAAAAAGTTACACTTAAAAAAGTTTTATTTTTCTGAACTTTAGATAATGTTGAATGTATCTTTGTAAGTTGTGCTAATTACGTTACATAATATATTTCAGCAGAAAAGTTTAAAATCCATTAAATGAGGCAAAAATTGGGATCACACTCGTTATATATCAAATACACGTAATGTTTTAAAACTGGTATGCATATAATCATAACATTTTGATCAGCTAAATAAATGCTTCGCAATAAGTCGTTGAATATACAGTACGTTGCTGAAAACGGTAATGGAAGTGTAGGCAGTATCGAAATAAGTTTGACCTTTGACTAATTTATGTCTGCAGTTAAAGTGGTTACGATGGTGAACTTAAGCCTTCCATCAGGGATTGCATCCTCCTTGAGCTATCCTTTGTGTTTTTTCCGGCGTCTTTTGGCGCCTCAGTGTGTCAGTGTTCCTTTGTTTTGTGTGTTTCAGAGTCTCACCGATGTGTCCGAATGCTTGTCTTTGCAGCCACTGCCCGGATCGCAATACCCTTACAACTACCCTGGACAGATGGGCTATTGGTATCCCCATCAAGGATATCCCGCTCAAGTGCAGAGTCAACAGTTTCTCGGAATGCAAGGATTCACCTACGGACAATATGGATACCAACAAGGGTAAGAGTTTCACGCCAAGATACTGAGTTGAAGTCCTTCATATAGTGTGGCCTGTTTTAAAAGAAATTATAGGAAGTGTGAACAGAAAGGCACATGAAATAGCTGCCGAAATGGACTGCAGCAATATTGAATGCATGATGTGAACATTTCTGAATGAAGATAAAAATGTATTTAGGAACTAAATATACAAAGCGTGCTCAAATTATTACAACATCCCCTTTCCTTCAAACAATGATTACTAAAATAACATAATTATTTAACAGCTTTAACTTTGTAACCTTGTAGGAGTTTGGTGTGGTGATCCCTCGTCATATTAATGTTCGTATACAGTCGGTTACCTAAGTCATGATTCATTGGATCACATCTACCTTATGGCCGTTTATCTCGACTTCGGTAAACTATGGCACCTGCGCGAGATATTCAAAAGGCATCAAAAATTTGTGGTGATAGCATTTTTCACCAATTCATCCTGTTAAAATTGATTCCTAAACTATTGTTAAACTTAAAATGTACAAAGAAATGTAATAGTCGCAGTGTTTTATGCAAAGTCAGAAATGTTATAAAGAATTTAAGGATGGCTTGGATTGATGGCTAAGATGATGGCTGTTATTTTGTAAAATATAATATTGTAATTTTCAAAGGATTCTTATTTGAATTTTTTTTTTTCAGAATTAGCGGAATGGCGGGAGTTCCAGCATGGCAAGGAGTTCCTCAACCACAGTTGCCCGCTGGACAAATGCCACAACTCCAACAACCTGCATCTATGCTTGGAGCGTACCCTGTCCAACAATTCCAGGTAAATTATAAATCTTAAACTTCGGTTGTTTATCCTATATTGGAAAGAAATCTTTGAAACGAAAAGCTGAAGACTAAAACAGTTGCGCAAAAAATTTGCCATAAAAAAAAATTCAGGAAAGCCCACAAAATTGCCAATTATTAATTTTGGGGTCTTGTTTTTCTTAAGTTTAAATTTTCGCTGAAAAGAATAAAATATGGAAAAAAAAGTTAAAATTAGTAATTTCCAGGGCGTTCTTGAAAGTTTGTTTTTCATTGAACTTTTTTCTGCAGCTGTACACAAATTTGAAATTAATATGCATCCATTTATGTATGGAATTAATACTGGTCCACACTTATACGATTCCGTTGTTATATATTTACCATTCATGCACAGGGTAAATTAACTAAAAAATGAGTAACCTGATAGTTGAAACTTTTTTATGCAGGAAGGAGGGGCCAAGTGCGAGCGCCCGCTAAAAATGCCCCCCCCCCCCCCACTCCCACCCTATAGAGGGAGAAGAGAGCCGAAATCAAGGTCCAGAGTTTTCGAGATGCCTGGACACTGCGCTTGAAAGATGGGAGGTCATACACGTGGGGGAAAAGGAACTGAGGAAGATTGTTCCAGAGTTGACCGGTTGAGTAGATGAAAGATTCAAAATACCGATTAACTCCTGCGTTAGAGAGTTGGACAGAAAAAGAATGAGAATGTGTCGAAAGTAGGGTACTGCAAGCTCCCTTAAAGGAGGGGGCATACAATTAGAGAGTTCAGAAGAGCAGTGTCCGTTATAATAGCGATAATAAAGAGAGCGTGAGGCAACATTGCGGCAAGGGGAGAGGGATTGAAGAGAGTCAGTGTAAGGCGGAGAATTGAAGACGAAAAGGCTTTGATTTCACCCGGTCAAGTAGAGCTGTGTGTGTTGACCCACCCCACACATGAGAAGAGTACACCATACAGGAACGGACAATACCCCTGTACAAAGACAGCAATTGAGCAGAGGTGAAGAAACTGCGGAGGCGGTACAGTACACCTAACCTCTTAGAAGCTGTTTTAGAGAGAGAGAGAGAGTACAGTATATGTTATCTTTCCAGGAAAGATCACGAGATAAGGAAATCAAGAATGTTACAAGAAGAGGAAGGCTTGAGATGTGCGTTGTTGAAGATAAGGGGATAGTCGCGTGGAAGATTGTGATGAGTAGACAGATGAAGGAACTGGGTACTTGAGGCATTGAAAGTCGCAAGATTTCCTCTGCCCCGATCATAGTTAGTAGAAAGATCAGAGGTTAGGTGTGCCATAGGCACAAGCTATTGAGAAGGCAAAGCAAAAAAATTAATAGAAAAAGTAAGCACAACAATGAGCTGTATATAGTAAACCAAATTAAATCGAATCCGAAGGAATTCTACAATTATGTTAGGAATAAAACGTAGCTTCGCAAACAATTGGTCCACTCATAGGCGAAAACAGCCAACGAACTTACGATGACTTATAAATGACGGAAGTTTTAAATAAATTCTTTTCTTCCGTGTTTACTAGCGAAAATATGAACAACATTCCCGTTCCTGTAATGATTGCTCAGTGCTGATTAATTATTAAAGCTTCACGATTTTACAATTAGTAACATTTGGTAAAATTGGTAAAATTAATCCTAATAAAACTCCCGGTCCGGATGAGCTCTATCTTAGGGTACTTAAAGAAATGAACTGCGCAATAGTCTCTCCTCTCACATATACAGGGTGTCCCAAAAAAACTATATACTCTTTATAGCATCATATATTTTATAATTTAAAAAAAACCAAACAATATATTGTTATAGCAATTGCCAATGAAAGATAAATTAGTAATCTAAGTGATCAAAATGTTATAGCGAGTTGTTTGCTTATAAAATTTAATTAACTACGCCAAGTGCTCAAAATGTTCTCCGGCGGCATGAATGCACTTTCAATACAACAAAATCGTGTGGTCTGATGAAGCTACCTTCAAGCTGAATGGCACAGTAAATCGACACAACTGCAGGTACTGGTCAGTTGATAATCCACACGTTTATGTGGATAAACATGTTAATTTACCAGGATTAACAGCATGGTGTGGTTTATCATCCAGGGGTTTGGTTGGACCATTTTTCTTTAATGGGACAATTACCGGTGCCGCATATCTCGACATGCTGCGGACAGAAATTATACCTGCAGTTCGGAAGTTGTTTGGAAACGACGACTTTTACTTTCAACAAGATGGAGCCCCCCCTCATTATCATTGTGATGTCAGAAGGTACCTCCATGAAACGTTGCCTAACCGTTGGATAGGACGAAGAGGAAGCGTTGAGTATCCTCGACGTTCACCGGACTTGACTCCACTTGATTTTTACTTGTGGGGCTACCTGAAGGATGCAGTTTATGGTACAAGACCCGCAACACTCGAACACCTTAAGGATGCAATTACGGAAAAGTCCGGGACCATCACAGCATCCACATTAGTCCATGACTGCGAATCAGTTAGTCAACGCATTCAAAAGTGCATTCATGCCGCCGGAGAACATTTTGAGCACTTGGCATAGTTAATTAAATTTTATATGCAAACAACTCGCTATAACATTTTGATCACTTAGATTACTAATTTACCTTTCATTGGCAATTGCTATAACAATATATTGTTTGGTTTTTTTTAAATTATAAAATATATGATGCTATAAAGAGTATATAGTTTTTTTTGGGACACCCTATATATCATAAATCGTTAGTCTCGAGAAGTTCTGTTCAATTGGAAACTTGCAAACATTACGCCAATATTTTAAAAAGGGAACAAATCGCTTCCGGGAAATTATCGTTCCATTAGTCTGACTTCAGTAGTTGGTAAGCTTATGGAGACGATCGTTCGGGACAAATTAGTTAATCACTCAGGAATTAATAAATCAATCACGGATTCTCAACACGACTTTCGACGTCAATCGTTCTTGTCCTACTAGTCTCCTCGATTTCTTTAATGATATTGTAAGTATATATGACGAGAGTAAAACAGTAGATATCATATATTCTGATTTTCAAAAGGCGTTTGATAAAGTGCCACATAGGAGATTATTAACCAAACTTCATTCTCACGGTATTGATGATGATGATCTCAAATGGATTAAAAGTTGGCTTAGTGAACGTAAACAAAGAGTAGCCATTAATGGCAAAGCGCTCAACTAGAAAAGTGTAACTAGCGGCGTGCCCCAGGGATCAGTTCTGGGACTAGTTCTTTTTGTTATTTATATGAATGACATCGACTTGGGAATTAACGGTATAACTTCAAAATTTGCGGATGATACCAAACTAGGAGGATGAACAAAATCAGCGGTAGAACGTTTGCAGATTCAAGAAGATATTAATAAATTACTTAAGTGGGCATACATAGGAAAAATTAAACGTTTGTTTTTATGTTTCAGATACCCTAAGAATATGCGTTTGACGTAAGATCTTGTTTACTGATGAAGCAAATTTTTACGTCAATGGAGAGGTTAATCGGCAAAACATACGTTACTGGAGTAATGCTAACCCTAACTGGCTGAGTCCGACGAAGATGCAAGGTGCCGGTAAGTGATGGTGTGGGCCGGGATATGGGGTGACAGAATTATTGGACCAATTTTTGTCAGTGGAAATCTTAATGCCGAAAGGTATCTTAACATGTTGCAAGAAGAGATTTTCCCATCCCTGCTAAACGAGGAAGGTAACTTCCCAGTTTACTTCCAGCAAGATGGAGCTCCACCTCATTATGGTCTTCACGTGCGTCGGTATTTGGATCAGCAGTTTCCGGATGCTTGGATTGGTCGGCGTGGTCCTGTGGAGTGGCCTCCCAGATCCCTAGATCTCACCCCCCTTGATTTCTATCTTTGGGGGCACTTGAAGGCCATGGTGTATCAGGAAAAGATACGAGACATAAATCATCTAAAGGAACGTATCACCAACGCCATTACAAGCATAACGTCAACTGTGCTAATGCGTGTTCATCAACAGTGGTGAACACGTATTGAAATGTGTTTTCAAAACAATGGCAACCATGTAGAGCATATTATATAAATAAAAATGGTTGTCCATAAAAAAATGTTTATTTTTCCTATGTATGGAAACTTACGGCCCACCCTGTAGATAAATGTAAAACGTTGCCTATCGGTAGAAACAATGTTAAAGAAAAGTATTGTATGCGCGACAAGACACTCACGAATGTTACGGAAGAAAAAGATTTGGGTATTGTTGTTGCCTACACTCTTAAACAAAGTAAACAATGTATGGAAGCGGTCAGGAAAGCAAATAGAATCTTAGGATTTATTGGTAGATCATTTGAATTTAAGTCGGAGAAAACGATGCTAACATCAAATAATTCTCTAGTACGCCCCCACCTGGAATACTGCGTTCGGTTCTGGTCCCCATATTTACGACAGGACGTAGACAGAATGGAGAGAGAGCAGCGACGGGCTGCATAGATTATTCCTAGACTTAGAACAAACCATACGCTGCCCGTTTAGAAACGTTAAATTTATTCTCACTCGTAAGAGGGCGAACTCGAGGAGATTTAATCCGTGTGTTTAAAACGATTAAAGGTTTTGATGATGTCGAATCCGAAAAATATTTGACCTTCAGAAATGTAGATAGAACTCGCGGTAATGGTCTCAAATTAGTGGGTAAACGTTTTAATTTGAATGACGCTAAATATTTTTTCCTCAATCGTATAGTTAATTTGTGGAATGAATTGCCAGCCAGCGTAGTTCAAAGTAACTCGATTGAATGCTTTTTAAAAAGAGGCTAGCTGCTTATCATGCCTTTAACCCCCAGTTGGAAGTATTGTAAAATTTTCACTCGGATTCCCTCCTCTTTACTTCAAAATTTTCACTTTATCCTTAAATTTCTTTAATTCCTTTCAACCTCTTTGCTTTGCTTCAAAACTTTCACTTTCGCAGCTATAGGTCGGCCAGGAAGGAAATAAAAAACGAAGGCACAGATAGAAGGATAGAAACCAAAGGAAGGCAGTTTGGAAATTAAGGATTTGTGCTAAACTCTTTCAAAAGCTTTTGACATGTCTAACGCAATAGCAAACGTTTAACCGAAATCCTGAAAGGAGGATGACCAGGAGTCAAAGTAGTAAGAAGATCGCCAGTAGAGCGTCTCATGCGGAACCCATACTGACGATCTGAAAGAAGATTGTGGGAAAAAGGTGGTTAAGAATGTTCCTATTAGAGATAAATTCAAAAATTTTAGATAGGCAAGAAGTCAAAGCAATTGTACGATATTTGGAGGGTTGAGAGTAGTCACCCTTCTTTGGAACAGGCTGAATGAAAGCGTACTTCCAGCAGGAAGGAAAAATACCAGATCAAAGACAAAGACAAAGACGAAACGGTTTGCAGGTTGTCAGCACAGTTCTTGAGAACAACAAGAGGAACACCATCAGGACCGTACGCCTTCTTAGAGTTGAGCCCAGATAAGGTAGAAAAAACATCAGGCATAATTAAGTCGCAGGGGAGAGAAGTTGTAAGCTAGTTCACCAGATGTGTCAGTGAAA